>LR736867.1:2705310-2821691 GCA_902654985.2 Oryctes borbonicus | reverse complement strand
GAAGAAGGAAGAAGAAGGAAGAAGAAGGAAGAAGAAGGAAGAAGAAGATAGAAGAAGGAAGAACAAGGAAGAAGAAGGAAGAAGAAGGAGGAAGAAGGAAGAAAGAAGTAAGAAGGAAGAAAGTACATAGAAGAAAGAAGGAGAAAAAAGAAAAAGAAAAGAGTAGTGGAGTGCGCTCTGATTATACAAAGAACGTATTTAACGTTAGCCAATAGCCGGCTGTGTATTGAGATATTTTAAAAGAGAAAATTTCAAAATCAACGAATAATCTATACGATCTGTGTATCCGGGAGTGTTTCTAGAAACACTCTTTCGGCAATTTAAATTAAATGGCAAGTATCAAATAATGAAGTTTTATAAAAAAGAAAATTAACCTGTTGTTGAGATGCTTCAAAAAGGGTAATATGTTACGTACATACCTTCTCTATTTCCTTAAACAGCCAAACATGATTTCTGTTTCGTATATATTCCTGACTATAGACTTTAATCCCTAAACATTTAAATTAAAAACATAGACAAATACGGACGTTTCGAAATATAATTTTATAGGAAATTTCAAACGAACATTTTTATTTTTACAGCACACATAATGATGTAACTGAGAGACTGATACTCTATGATATCTAACACAACTGCAATATATTAAATTTTACCAATATTGAAATACAACTGAAGTTATCCTTTACATTGCTGTAAGAAAATATTACATGAAATGCAGATTTAGAATATGAAGAAAATGTCTTACTGACGTTTTTTATTGATAGTGCTCCTGCATGCTTTCAATCGTAGGGTGACCTTGGTATCTGCTATGGTACCTAACACATTTTGCGGATCGGACATAATACATGCATTCTTGAGATTACTGGTTTCAATATGGTTCACTACTGCTGAGAAAATAGAAATTCGGTACTCCATGCGAAAAGAATGTTTCTCCCCACTTGAAGCACTGATGTATTCGTTAGTTACTTTAGAAGCATTTGTGTAAATAGTCGGTACCTATTCGATTTGGTTAATGACAGCCGCATGTACTATTCCATCAGCGGCAGTACCCCCGCAGTGGCACAATTGGTTAGCTGACGGTTGGCTTTCAGTTGGTACAAGGTGGCAACATCCGTAACGGCTAGCCACAGTCGGTAAGGTATACAAAAGCAATGTTACTTTTCTAAATTGGGTGTCGATCGGCTCTAGGTCAGCAAAATCAGTTAAACGTTGATCCACAATCGGGAAATGATAATCAAACTGGGCTTGGCAGTAAACATTTTCCAACCAATTCAGTCGGTGCAACGTTGGATGAAGGCCAGTTACCAAGCGTTGTAAATTTGTGACAATAGTGAGCCAATTTTCAGGAAATATTCGTTCAAAGGTACATTTTGACATTACTGCCAACCGGGAGCCAATAGTCTCTGCTACTAGGGAAATTTTATTTTTTTATTATGTCTCTTTTCATTAGTAGTCTGTATTAGTAGTACATATCCGTACTTGTACAGGAGCATTTAAACTACTTAGCCAGATTCTAATGTAAAACGCCCTGTTTCAGATCATATGTGGTTATGCAAGTGAATAACTAATTTATTTAAGTTTTGTTAAGCTGTTATATGTGTTACAATTTACAACATCGAACGCAACTTTAGCATTATTAGCGTCAGGTATAGCGTTTTTAGCCAACTAACATGGCTATGTCCATCTGTTCAGCATCAAATTTCTCTGACTTTTTCTGTGTTTACAACTCTTTTCACACATCTGTCGCGATTTCGAAAATTAAATATTTTTAGTTTATAAATTGTTGTATCCATTAGAAAAAGTTAATTCTTAAAAGAATTTAACGCTACCTTTATAACCATAGAATAGAATCTTTCAGTTGCGTCCCTACGTGGAATGCATTACAGTGTTTTTAGAATAAAGAAATTTAAGCGACATGTATTATCTGGATAATTAATTAGTTGTGTTTAAACAATCGCTAGGGTGATTAAAGAAAGAGTAACAGCGTCCTAATTAATTGCTCACTTCTAGTTCAAATATTCATTCAGGTAACACGTGTTTGGCTGCGTTCCATTTTTGAAAGTGTTCACCGTGTACAATCTTTCATTAATACCAAGTTATAATTAATTTTGCTGGTTTGAAAATACGTGGGGTTCCGGTACGAAACATATAAACATAGAGTTTATATGCACAATTCCGGGTTAGGTTCTCCTTTCAAATTTTAATGTTCGTTAAACTTCACCAAGTGAAGAATTAAACGAACTGATGGATTGTTTTTGGTGAAACATTTCTTACACAATCAAAGGAAAACACGTCAGTGTCTAATTTCCTGACGTAAGGCGCAAGGCGAAATATACATATCGAAAGAGTGTACGAAGCTACAGACCCAAAATTTAATTAGTTATTTTTCCTCGTTTAAAACACTATAACATATTATTTATACGCCAAACTATTTTTAGAAAGGAGCTTGTTTGTTTGCAAATGATCTTTATGCTAACGCATCATTTAACAATAACGCGTTTCTAGTCCTATGGCCACCTTCCAAAAGTTACAGAAATGGATAATAGTAGGGCAAGAGGGGTGTACTTGTTAAAAATAAGTCATTTGAATTTCAAATGCATTGAAGTTTGGAAATAAAGTTTATTTGTATTTCGTGAAAATTTCTATTTATTGAAATACGTTAATCTGAAAATACTCCGTAAGTGTAATGTTGCTCTATCACATTGGTGAAGTGAAAATGAATGGAAAATATAATGTGTTTCGGGACGAGAAATACGCACATTTTTACATAGACATGGATGTGTTATGATGATGTCTCCGTGCTTTATGTATACGTTGTGCGAGGAAATGGATTTTCCCCGTTCCTCAGACTTCGAGGCGTCTCTTTGATCTAAAAAGCGTTTCCCCGGAGCCACTAAATACATAGCGTAATTGTTCAGATACTTCATAAAATGGATATCTCTCTATACTTACAAGGCACAAACTATCAAGTTAAAATGTATATGAATGTATATAATAATAATATGGTCGTACTTTTTTAGGTACAAGTGGAACAGCTGTGTAGTTTAAAAAACTCAAATCTTCCTTCAACGCTCAGCAGCATTCTTGAAAAGGAATCCCCTTGCTACTGGTTGCTGTAGTTGATCTGAATAATGTATGTTATGGTACAAGAGTACGTGGACGATTTGGTAATCATAATCCGTGGAAAACATGACAATATCATACCGCAACTTACGCGAAGAGCTCCTTCATAACATCGTGTAAGTGGCGTCAAAATCACAACCTACGTGATACCAGTTATGAGAAATATAATACATTGTAACATACATTATTAAAAAAAAATAGTAAAAAAGTATAATGAGTCCTAGCGAAGTCTAGCTTAAGCTGCTCGTACTCAATCAGGACCCACCGCAATCAACAAACAATACATGGGCGTAACAGAACAAGAAAATTACAAAATACAACTGTGGGAGGGAAATTAAACTAAAAAAAAAAGAATAGTGAAATATCACATTGTGCTAGTGCTTAGAAAGGAGATACAACTTCAATGCATTACCGAAGCTTCTACGGCCACTCAGATGCTTAAAACGTTCAGACAAGAAGTTGTACAGCTTAACAGCATTACCGCTCAAATGAAGACGTAGTGTGCCGTAGAATTGTTCAAATTTGTATCAAGTATTTAACATATGTATAAAAAGGTCGATGAATTAAAAAGCCTTTAAGTGTTGAAGGGAGGGAAGTAGAGTGAAGCAACGTCTGAACAAAACAAGCTAAGAGCAATTTACGGCGATTTCCCATATTCAACCAGCATAGTCTTATTTTCAAAGGAGTTCGCATGTCCTTACGGTAGGAGTCCCCTGTCTGTTATGAAATGTTCATTAATCACATTATATATATTTTTATTGTGTATTTGTACACAATAAAAAGTTGTGTAAACGCAAATATTTGTATATTTTGGCCCATACAATTCTCTCCCTGATTATTTTAACACTCTGTAGAAGCATTCAATGATAACGCAACATAAAACCGAAATATTAATAGCCAAGCCTCCAAGAGTGTGTAGAACGGATTCAAGAACTTCCGTCGTTTTTAGTCGTAAAACGTCATAATTTCAATCCTCCTCTAGTGCTAACCGGTGTTTGTCTCTGACGTCGATTATTTCAATATCGCATCTTGTGTATTTGGACGTACTGAGACGATAGAAACGTGCGTTACGTTTGCGTTAATTTTCAAATAAATTATTATTTTATCTATATTTAGGGTGAATCGGAAGAAACTGACCAAACTCCAGGAGTGTACTGTACACGCTCAAATAATGCAAAAGCTCATATGTTCTTATGTGATTTTCAATTATTTTCAAGTTATAGCGTAATTAAACAATTTTAACTAGCGTCTTTGTAAATTATTTCAATCTTCGCTTGGTTTTGCCTTAATTCGTCTGAAGTAAGATGAAAATGTCCTTGTATGTACCCATGTAAAACAGAATGTCAGATACGTTCTACATTAAAAGATTTTTCGCTTTTATCTATATCAATGCTTTTGAGTCTCAAAATCATTTTCATAATTCTGTTTGTTCTGATATGTATCAGTGCATTGTGACAATGATTTAACGTTTATTTTCGAGTTTTTACATTATTTTGTTATTATGTAATAAAATTCCGAAACGTGGTCATATTTTCGTAGATCAAAAATCAGCCTACAACAAGAATTCTGATCCTTCTGAATTCGGTATTTGCCCTGCAAAGTCAAACACGGACCATAAATAAAATCACAGTGATTAAATAATGACAAAACAAAAGAATCGCAAAGATGCTTTCTCAACGTGAGGCTTAAGATATGTCTATTCATGTAACTTTCAGAACTTTCGGAACTTTCATGTAACACTTTCAGAGACGCATAGGAGTTTCTAAGTAAGTATGAAATATGCCCTTTAAAGCGAAGTTGAATATCAAGACGTATCACCTTTTAGTAAAAAGAAGCAGGCTATGTTGAGCGTTGCTGCTTTTGATAGAGCAAACGGACTAAAGCACGGAAATCTTACAAAATCCTGGGATATCCTTTATAAAGGACACGAATCCCATGCAATACAATTTTAACCAAACCTACAAGGTGATACCTTGGCATGATGTATAAACTGTTTGAGAATAGCAGTCTGAACAGGCATAGATATTATTAGACCTCACTGTGTCTATGGGACTCGAAACTAATATATTCCAAATATTGCTTTTGTTTAAAATTTGTGCGCAAAAAACCTCGAGAAAAGGATACGAGGTACAACTATAGACATTCTCGCAGACATGAGAATGTCTGTGAGACAGTCAGGCCGCGGTAAAGTCCCTCAAAACTTATAAACATGAATATGACGTGATACACGAAGATGTACATAATGAAGGTGGGGTGCAGAAACTACATTACTTAAGGGTGGGTGCCAAACCACTAAAGAAAATGGGTTTTCGAAAGATTCGTATTGGCAAAACATACCGGGACAAACCCAAACGTTCACATTAGGCGCTTGAGTTCATGATATATGTACACTGGCTGCAATTAAAAATGTACCACCCAAAAATGTTTGTAAAATAACGTTTATTAGTATTAAACATGCTTATATTACTTATAAATATGTAAATGAAAGACAATTTAATAAAAAAAAAATGTTACCGTGTTGTATAACCAAACGGTTAAAAAGAACATCTTCTCGGTGGGTGGTCTGGTTCCATTCTACGCGCTTTACCTTGATTTGATGATTAAACCTACGCACAATTTCCCGGAAACTAATACCGCCTTCATGTAGCCTAATAATCCGGCTACGTTCAAAGATGGAGATAACTGTTTATAAGGTGCACGTTCTCAGTTTACTCATTTATGTATATTCGGATTGGACTGTAGCAGGTGTTCCTCTAAAAACATGTATGGAACATATGGCTTCCATAAATATTGAAAAACAAACTAAACCAATGGAGTGTGATAAACAATTCTGACCTTGACCTTCAGAAATACATTTATAAAACTTTAACGAAATACTCTAACAATTTAGGAGCGGCATATTTTTAATTGCAGTCAGCGATTATCTTCAAATTCTGTATCATGTACCGAAATTCTTATTTGCCGCTCATTAAAATATTTGGTCTAGATAAAAAACAAGAGATTTTTATTCTACGGTTCTTAAAAAGACCCAACCTTATATAAATTGAAGGAAGAAAAATTACGTCAGGGTTGACGACTCTAAATATAATTCATAGCATTTTTAAGGAAATTTCGTGTTTGAACTTATGTTGATTTCAAATATCTTTTTAAGTTGTAATAAATGTAAAATAGGAAAATAGGATAAGAGGAAAAGATTTTCTGGTTCCGATGTTTGGGGCGAGAATGCAAAAATCTTACTTCGATGGGAAATTTCAATATTGATCGTTATGCTAACTATTTACTGCACAGGTTACTACTAAAGATTGAATATCTTTGAGCAGACGCTTCGTATGTTATCGCTTCCTGTAGGGTGCAAAAAAATGGCGATTTCCTGCTCGAGTGGTAAAACCGGATGATTGGAGTAAATAGCGCGGCTTGGTTTAATTGTGGGCGTCTGAAGAAGGTGTACATATGGTATAATTTAGTGTGATATACAGGGTTAGTTGAAACTTCGTAAGAAATATACATAATAGTATTAAATGGCGTTGAAATAAATAAACATTCATAAATTTTGCCAAAGTAAATGTTGTTGTAGATTTACCACAGTAAGCCTAATTTTTAAGAATCGCTGGCTGTAAGGGTAACTATTACAGCAAATGCTCTTCCTGAATTTATAAATTTATTCGGCGTGTGAGTGATCTGCATGCGAATTATAGAAAATAACCACACCAGAATTAAATAAAATTACCACACACTTAACCCTCGTACTACCATAGGATCACCGAAGGCCCCATGCGTGATTATGAATATGATTTTTATTAAAATTTATCTTGTTAAAATTCTACAAAAATATTTCTTTTCTTAACTTCATCTATTCTAACTCTAGTTAAAAACCTAATTTTTGTAGCTTGCATAGTTTTGCAAAAAAATAAATGAGTCACGCGTAATACCATTGGGGCTACCAGTGACCCCATATATTAAATATTTTATTATCTTTTGTATTGTAAACCACGTGGATTAGTGCCGAAAGTAGATTCATAAGTATGGAAATTTATGGAAAAGTCTGGATTTCGAAGAGTTTCTACGTTTTGTTGGATTATTGATATTGGCAGGAATTTACAAATCTCATAACGAAGGAATTACACATTTGTGAAAGATGAAAGGCGCCTTGTATTCAATAAAATTATGAGCAGGCACAGGTTTACTACAATTTCTTAATGTCTGCGCTTTGATAATGCCGAAACCAGAAAAAAAATCAAGATTTAGATAAATTATCACCAATTACAGCTTTTTTTGGACTATGGCTACCCAAACTACAAGATGCATATATACCTCACGGAAGGCTAATCATCGACAAGCAGCTGCTTATTTTCCGTACTTTGCTGTCCACCAGGTATGACGGTGGTGAAGTTCTTGAAGATGAAAAGAAAAAGCCGCAAATAATTGTTAATTACAATAGAACAATATCAGGCGTAGACACCACGGATAAGCTTCTCCGCACATGCACCGTGAAAAGGCAAACAAGAAGATGGCAGGTCACAGTTTTTTATAATATAGTAGATATTAGTGCAGTGCAAGCTTATATTATGTAGGTTGCAATAGATTTATTTGTAATAATCCTGAATATGTAACTTGTCTCGAATGTAAATAACTGATTTGAATTTGAATAATTTTTACTGCAATTATATTCAATACTTTTATACACTTGTTATATGAAGTAAAATATTTTTTAAAATATTGTTCCTTTATTTAGTAGGAATTGTTACGGTCACTATGGACCCCGTATTACGTGCCACAAAAAATTTTTGGTAGTATGAAGGTTAAAAAGTGGAAAAATGGAATTGCTTTTTGGGATGGGGACAGCAGAACAAGAAAACACTCATAGTTTAGTAATCGATGATCAATTAGTTAACATTAGCGGTGTTTTATTTTTTGATTTTTATAAAGAAAAACCTGCCCTTTGTTTATTCCTCCGGTATCAATGTGTATGTACATGTATCATATGATACGTGGAAATAGATAGCCCTTCTTACTGCATTGCATTCTATAACATTGCTGAGCAGGTCTGTTGAGATGTTTCAAATTACAGTCATAAAATGATCAAATATGGATAATATGATAGCAAGGACTGTGCAAACAACACGCGACCGGTCTTCGATTGGAGATGAGGATTGACGCATCCTGGAAACAGCTATCCGGGATTAATCCCAATACTTTTGTGTTGCTTGAAATATGGAATGGATATGAAATACTTAATTATTTTCGTAGTTAGTTGTGCTATTTGGTGTCGCACTATCTTATGTATGCGCTAGAGTCGATAGTTACCTGTAAGAACGATTCAAACGGAGCGATTAAAATTTTTTGTTCATGTATAGTCAAAATACGTTTTGGAACGCGCCGAAAAGTTTGTAGTGAAATCTTGTAACTTCATCAAATTGCTTTATATATTTATTTTTTTTGAAACAAATTTTATATCGGTGGGAAGTTAGGTTGTAATATGAAATACAGACAGAAGTTGTGGCAATATGGTAGGATGTTGAAATGTGGACACTTAGAAGCCGCAAAAGAGGTTAATATACCGAGAACAACATTATTCCAACTATGTCAAAAAGAATAAACATTCTGACTGCTATAAAATTAAAAATTCAAAATATAATTATAAATAATTTCAAATACTAAAAAATAATTTTATTCATGTCGCTAAGCATATTTGACTGACGCTGTTGACAAGATTTATCAGAAAATCTTGTCAACAGCGTTTTATACATTTACAAGTAAAAGTATGTTAACAAAAGACTTAGTGTTGGCTAATAAGGGTCACGTCTCTGCGGAGGTGATGTTTCAGTGAAAGCAACAATCGCTGAAGTAGCTTTCAGACAGAAATAGATGACCGAGAGAAACACGTTTTTTTTTCTAATGTATTGCGATTTTTTGCGGGCATTTCACTAGGTAAACGTTCATCTGCTGCAACACATTAGATGAACCACCCCTCTCCAGCCCCCTCGAGGCTCCAATTACTCATCAGTGAAATCTATTCCAGTTCGAAAAACGTTGCGTCCCCGCGTAACGTTCTTACGGTCGTCCTGGCTTTAATACACTTTTTCTGCGCGTTAAAAAATAATGGATTTTGTATTTTACGACATTCAGATAAAATACTGTGGCAGGAGGTTTTATCGGGCTCCTAATGTATTTTTTATGAGAAAATCGCCGGCGTGTTCTGATGATGCACTTGTAATTTGCAGTTCTAGCTGACGAGATGACATTATTTAAAAAATAATAGATGATATGAAAACTGTGTACTATGTTTTTAATTACAATAATAAACAATTGCTTTAGTCATCTGTAAAAGATAGATGCAATTTTCAGTAACTTACACCTGTAAGTAGTATGTTGGAATATGGAATACTTTTTATATATTATAACGTATACGCGTATACGTAATTTCATTGATTGTAAGATGTGTTCTTAATTTATGCTTGTTCCCTTGTTTGATATTTGGAAATATTAAAAATTTCACCTGCGCATTTATTAAAAATGTAATCGAAAAGAAAATGTGTAAAACAACATTTACATTAGTTTGGACTAAAATCTAAGTAGACGCCGAAAATGACACCATAACCAAAAAAATAATATTATATACATTTTGCACATTTTATATTTTGGTACTTTTTTGGTACATCTAGTGAGTATTATGATATCCATTAGAAATTTGAATAAATTACTCCCATTTTGATCGGGTTTATTTGTATTTTTACGACAATGGACCCAAAAATGTTACAATATGAGTAACTATAAAATGAAGGATACTAACGTAGGGTTATGAAAACATAGGTAACTTAGTAGAAAAGTAACTTTGAGGGAAGCTGAAGAGAAGAAATTATTCGAAAAATTTATTGAAGTTGATTAACTAGGCATTGGGTAATTAGTATTTTAAATGTTCTTAAATTACAAGGAAATATGCCAAACAGTGCGTAAGTGCGCATAAATCTGTTAATGGGCGAGTTCTCAAAAATTTATTAACAAGAATATGATGCTTTATTTTGTTAAAAGCCTTACTATAATCTGTATAGATACCATCCACGTGTATTTTCAAAAATATAGTGGGTGAATGCGAGGAGATTCATTACAATGGACCTACCTGGATAGAAACCATTCCGTTCTAGACCAATGAATTGTTTACAAACAAACGTACAGACGCATCTATATAGCTAAAGTTTTGCAAACCCAATTTAGACGAGTATGTGGTAAAAGTGTCCCAAAATTTGCCCTAGGGGCAAATGAATTGTATATTTCTCATTGGTTTCGACATTGTAAACATTTAATAGTTTTAAAAGACTGAATTTTGGCTTCTACTGATCGAAGGTCGAGGTTTCCGAAGAGTTTGCCATCTTTTAGTACGTGTAAGTTCGCCAACGGCTGGCCAACTGTCGTTCAACAATGTTTACTTAGTCTGTTTCCATAATTAAGAATCGGAGATTTAGATGAAGACGAGCGCTAGATAATTACCACCGAGGGAGAAAGCGTAATATAAAGACTGCCACTCGTTGCTCCTTCGCCGATGCATAATACAGCGTCTAGACAGCACAATTTTTGTTTTCAGTTTTCGTCACTCCTGTAATGGACAGTAGCATAGAGAAATAAATACTAGAGGTGGTGTATCTAAGAAATACCTGAAATAACAAGAGCGCCTGGCTAGCTGTGAGCTGTATGGTATTATTGTTGCTAAAATTAAAAAAGATTACATATTAACTGTACATTGGCAGCAGTTACGCCACCAAATGCATATTTTTAGGTATAGTGAAAGACTTACGACGAAACCTTACAAGCGACTAGAATTGATCAGGATGTCCAGCTAAAGTAAATAGTTATAAAAATATATTTTTATTAAATATTTGACCTGACTACACAAAATGTTAAAGGTTAAATAATTTGTGTGCGAAAACATTATTTATGTTAACTTTACTTGGGCATACAATATGTAATAGTTACTGCTACTAGCATTTCTAGTTTCTTTTTGTTAGTAAGAAAATAGATATTTAAAAATTTCTTCTTACTTACTACATTTCAGAGATTAGGAATTGATGGGGAAACATTAACGTATTGCCATTGCTGCTCCGGAGGGATTTTAAAGAGAGTGCACCATTATGTTTTTCCACACTAGCTCTCCTATTTGGTTTTCGTTGAAGAACGTTGTAGTGCGTTTGTGTTTACTAAAAAGTAGTACTCTTCTACCAGTAGAAAAATCTACTGTAGTTGTTCCTTTAAATACGGGAAAACTCCTTAAATTAATGAATGTCCTTATGAAAGAAGCTTTATATTACAGAAGTAGTTTTTGTGTAATCTACCTCTACGAAGCTTTTAAGTACACAAAATTATATTTTTTTCGCCGAGATTTAATTTATTTTTATTTTGTTTTTCAAGGAAAAATATTTAAGATAAGTTTTTGTATGGCTTCCCTCATCTTGCAGTTAGGAAGGTATTATCCCCTCGTATGGTTCTTTATGGTGGTTCAGTTCTATCTACACAATCGCTGTGGGGATACGCGTCACGTCTTACAGTATTTTAATATTTTGCTGATGTATTATACACAGTGTGTGTTGACTGCTTATGAACAGCATAGGGAATTCTCAGGTAATTTTTTAATCGATTAATTTAGTTAATTAAAAATTAATTCAAAAATTTCAGTCATGATTAAATAACCAATTATTTGTTTTAACAAGTAATCATCAAGTATCGTAATATTTCAAGGAAGCAATTTACCCCCATTGAAAAACCCATTTAGTTGAGTTAACAACATTTTAGTTCAGCGACGGTTAAATTGTTTTTAATTTCGTTTCAGGTAAAGTACTTTTTCCTTTCACAGTACTCTTGCTCATGCTTGCGCTCCATAGTTTCGAAAGTCTGCAGTTAACTGTTCATACTGCTTGTTTAGCTCATTGCTTGACTCGTTCTCGTAGGGCCGCTGTTTGCTTAGGAGTTTAATATTTATTTGATTTTACAATGAGCGACGACGAGCATATTATAGTAGCAAGTGCCAATTAGATTATTTTGCAATTTTTTCTTGCAAAAAAACGTAGAAGAAATGCTTTTGAATAATGTTAGTCCAAAAATGTATAGAAAAAAGATACAATATACCGAGCAGGTTACTCGTAACATTGCTACATATAGCGTCTGGGCATGCAAATTTTAGTTTTCTTTTCAATCTTCTAAAATAACTGATGTAATTCCAAAAATATGTGCTGTAATTATGTTGAATGTTTGAAGGAAGAAGTAAAGATGGGTGTAGGTTCTTACAAAAAATATAGATATCAGGAAAATTCCAACGTAATGTTGAAAAAAATAAAATAACAATCCACTCCGTAAACAAAATGAGAAAATTCTGGAAAAGTGTGTGGAAAATAATGTGTTCCAATTATTATTTTGTAATATTTGTTAGTAATGTCCCGCAACAGAGGTTTTTCATACAGTAAAAATTGTATTTACTACATTTCATGAGCATCTCTTCCCCATCCACAGGGCTTGCGAATACAGTGAGTACAATTGATGTATCGACCCCTGGTGGAGCTGCATGCACCTTCGCTCGCGTGACTTGCAAACATTGTTTGCGCAGCCGTCAACACTATAAAAAGTCATGAGAACGCGCAGCACTATTCTGTTAAGTACCTTTCTAGTTATCATAAAGTTGTCTGGGAATGTACCTCACCTATTCGTCATAAATTTCTCACTCACTCTGTATTTACGAGGTTGGTATGAGAAGTGCCCGTGTTTGGACACAAATGGTGCTCTGTGTCAAAAGCTGCATTACCGGCTACGAGTACTATTTTCTCGTTGAGAATTGTGAACATTTCGCTTCACAAGACGCTCATCAAGTAGTATTGTTTTGAGAAGTGTTGCTAATGAGCAAATTGTATTTGCGGAATCATGGGAAAAGAACCACACCGGTCGGTGATCGATTACCTTTTTGAATAAGAAAACGTGCACAGAAATCAAAGAGAAGTTGGATACAGTTTATAAGCGCCATACATCTACGATGACTACCATCAGATATTGCTTCAATGAATTTAAGCATGGCTGAACATCTGCCTTTGATGAGGAGCGGCTAGGTCGTTCCAGTGAGGTGACTACGGACAATATGATCAATAAAATTTATGATATCGCGTTAGCAGAGCGCCGGATAAAAATTAGACAGATTGCTAATATGGTAAACATTTCAAATGAACGTGCGAGAAACAAAGATCACCAACGGAACCGCGTGATGTAATGTTTGGAGATGTTTAAGCGTAATACAAGCGAGTTTCTGCAGCGTTCTATAGATGACCAAAGAATTATAGAAGATTATTCCATCAGTCGGAAAAGTTTTCACGACGATTGTTTAGCAGTAGCATCTTGATTGATTATTTGGAGAAGAGAAGGACAATCACGGGACAGTAGTTATTGGACCGATTTGACGCCTAACTAGAGAAAAAAAGCCACAACCTAGCGAAGAAAACAATATTCTACCGCCAAGATAACGCTCCAGGTCATCCATTACCAATTGCGACAGCAAAACTAGTTCAATTACGGTAGGAATTGGTGCTCCGTCTACCATATTTGTCATCAATGGCCTCCTGCGACTTCTTTCTTTCTCCAAACTTGAAGAATTGGCTTAGCGGAAACCTATTTTTATCAAGTGAAGAATTGCCGAAACATTTGTCTATTTTAAAGAGTTCGACAAATCCTATTATTTGCATCGCTTAAGAAAGTTAGAAATTTGCTAGACTAAGAGCTACAAGGAGATTATGTCGTTAAATAAATTTACTAAATGCAAAACAATTGCGTTGCCTTCCTTAACACAGGTATTTGTTAGACCATTCTCGTACGTGTGTCTACGACATATGCTTAATTAACACTAAGAGCAATAAAGAAGCTTGCGGATACTTAAAATTGCGTCTTGTACAAACGTATTATCATAGATAACGAGGTAATTATAACTTTTTACTAGTCCTACGACATTGCCACCTACGCTTTGTTGTTTTCCTTCTGTGGAAATGTCAATTATGCCGATATTTATGAGTGACGTGATAGTGCCCGATTTCGTAATTCTAGTGTTTACAAAGGTTATAATTAAACGCTTGCGAATTACAGCGTTAACTGTCTCCCACATATTCAGCCGTTAACGCATGACGGGTCAAATCTAATACATTACACAGAGTTGTAATTTCAACCGGCCATCATTCTTCAAAGTTTAAATAAGGGTTGGCGTTATTATAAAAAGAGAAAACAGCGTATCGCGACTCTAGTTCGAAATATCATTAGGTCGACTTCACCTCTGATTTACGGTTCTATTTTCCTTTATCGATTTTGCTTCGTTTCCATCCCCTGGGGTAAGCGAGAGCTACGTCGTGATTGTAAGGCGCCTTATTTATATATAAAAGAATATTGATTATTTTTCGTATAATTTTAAACAGTGCATTAGCAGACCTTATTTATATATTGTCCCACTAGAATTTATACAATCATTAACCTTCTGCTTCCGTGATATACTGTGATAGGTGTTTCAACATATCGACAAAGACATTTTATTATTTATTATATTTGAAAAATTGAGATTTTAGTACATAGTGCATTTTTTTATAGATGCCTCATAGGAAATAGCTTGGTAATCTCGTGTTAATGGCTTTCCCACTTTAGGTTTTTGATAATTTTTGGCACACCACCATAAGATCTAAGAAGCTCTAGAAAGTTAAAATCACTAATCTTTCAAATAAAAGGGTTAACAGATGATTTTAGTTAATTTTTGTTTCTTCTTAAGTTAGCAGCTTAACTTTGTCAATGAATGCTACTAAATTAAAATGAATTGTGTCGCGTGATTTTAACACAGGAGTAACAACTCAAAACAATTTTTTTAAAAAGAACATTAAAAAAGCCATAAAACTGACAATAAATTGCAATCTAGAGTAAAGAAGAAAGAAAATTTTCAAAATGTTTGTCGGAAGCTGTTAAATAGTGACCCAGTTACCTTCAATATGACTTTTCATATTTTGCAGCTGTATGACCCTAATTCCATTAGAAGCTTGAAGTATTTCGGTTTTCAGTTCCTCTAAACCTCGAAGCCCGTCTCTAATATTATCAAATACTTTAATAGCTAGATAACCCCAATAAGGTAAGGTCCTAACCGTCCAATCCATTCATGAAGAAAATGAGCGTAAATTCTGTAATTTCTCGTATGAGCTTCGTCATGCTGAAAAATTATTCTGCCATTTGGCATTCTTCATATAGGCGGCAGAATTGTGTCAGTTAACACCTGAAGGTATTTATTATTATTTAAAGACCCTGTCTGTAAAAAGTGGCTCAATAACATGACTTCCTAATATTCCTGCCCTCACGCTCACTTCTTGGGGCCACTGCGTGTGTGTTTTCTGAAAGACCATATTACAGGACGTTACAAAATGCAAGTAATAAAAGAACAATTGATTAAGTGTGTAAATGGCACAGCAAGTAGACATTTAGCAGTGCTTCCCTGGATATATCGTTTGAACACGAAGAACTCTTATTTTTTAAAGGAAATAATAAATATGGAGTCAATACTCTATGGAGAGTTAATTACTATGAATTACAGAATTGTTTTTCTTTTTTTTGTTTCTATTTGTCCAATGTAGTAACTATTAAAATTCGTAATATTAGTGTTTCAATTACCGCAATGCCAAAAGGTATGCTCGTTTATTATAGCAAACTTCCCTATAATATTGTCTCACCAATTGCTATAAGTAGTAGAAGTAATTCGAACTTTTTTTTTTCGATGCAGTATGTTTATTTGAAAATTTTTCTCTAAACTTCCGAAGAAAAGAATAATAAATACATTTTATAATAAAACCTAATGGGGCTGAAAACCGTTCGATCCCCACTTAATGAGTCTTTTTTGCTATTTTGTAATTATAAGTCACTTTTGAGATTTTTTTTGTCAGTTAAAAACCATTTCGTGCACGTAATAATCATTTGTAAAAAAAATTCTGCGTTACATGTAACGAACTTTATTAATTATTCAATAAGATAGTACGCAAGTACAAGCGAAACGACGATCGATATATTATTAAAATTAGTATCGGAAAATAGAGAAAAACCGAAACTTTACATGGACGCCGAGGAAAATTTCCGCTAACTCTGAAATTATTGTTCCGAACAACATCCATTGGAAGCTATAAACACGACGACATCCAAACGTAAAACCGCAGATCGATATTAAAACGGAAAAATATGTAGATATCCCGACCGGCTATCATGAATACTCGTTTTCCATCGTATATGAATCACGTATGTGTTTGTGCGAGCGGCCGTAAAAATATAGAGGTCGGAAAATTGTGCAGCTCACGTGACGTGACGTTTTTATGATATTAATGAGCGCCAGTGTTCCCGCCAGCGCAGTTGACCAACCGCCGCCGATAACATCATTGCCTGGAAGTCGGACATGCATTTTGATTTACCTGTGGACGTAATTTTATTCTTGATTTATGGATTTTTTTTATATGTTTGTATCACAACCGCCGTAGCAGAAAATCAAAATATTCTATTTGGTATATAAGAATTATAACGGAAAAAATGGAATTATAAGGAAAACGTAACGTATTGGCTAGCTATATTTGTACAACGAAATGATTAAGCTCGCGATAATCCCGTGTCTAAACTTAGAATTTAAGCTTCTGTGAAAACAGACGTAGAAAACACGCGAAAAGCTATTCTCGCATTTTGTTTTAATTTCCTATAAAAGCAGCGAGAAAGGAACTAAAAATAGTTGATGAAAGTAGCATGCTTCCCTTTTCCAAACAGTTTTACAATGCGCTTGTTTTAACGATCTTTTTAGGTTACGCGCGGGCTATTTTTTTACATGTCCTGTAATTATAACAGCTGCGAGAAATTACAGGCGCTAATTATAAAAACTATTTTAAAATTCTTGTTTGAAAACACTAATTTATGATTAATCAAATCATTAAAACACTTTATACAGGGAAGCAGTATATTATACAAATTTAAAGAAAGAATATACATGTATGTGGAAAGAAAATATTGAAAATAATATAACGTTAAATGTTACGAAAATTAAGCAATATTTACTTTAAACATAAATGGTATCAAAACGGCTCTTGTTAGCCTTTAGACTAGAAGTAGGATATACTCGATATTGAGTATTTGTCCTAGTAGCACAGTTGGTTGGCTGACGGTTGGCGGTTGGAGTGTACGCAATATATATAATTATAATAGCACATCTCTAAGGTTGGTGTTAAATCAGCAAAATCAGTTAAGTTGGTCCACAATCCTGAAATGATAATCAAACTACGCTTGGCAGTAAACACTTGAGTGCCATAAACAAGTCGATGTTAATCCAATTCAGTCGGTGCAGTGTCGGTTGAAGATCAGTTGCTAAGCTTTGTAAACATGTAACGTCACCGTCGGCAGACAACAGTAAACCAATTTTCAGAGAATGTTCGTTAAAGGCTGGTGCGCGACAAAAGTAGATAGTTCGCCTAAAGACCGGGTAAGTATGCGAGAACGTTGCGAGCCAATGTTCGGCTAAAATGCACTTTCACGTAATGCCGACATCGTTGCCAACGTCAAGCCAAGTGATTCGTGATCGAGAGCCAACGTTTTGCCAACCGCCTGTGCTACTAGGGCCGTCCTTGAGCTCTAATTATTGCTTGCACATAGTTTCTTTTTTAGTGTGGTGACAGTTCAGCGGAATGTATAAGCTTTTAAAGCTCGGGAGCCTTTTTAGCGTGTAAAATGTGTGTGCGGAGTGTTCCTTGGCCTTGTTAAAATCACACCCTCGCCATGAAGGGTGAAGCGCAGTTAATTGTACCCAACTGCGAATGGCAACTCGGGAGTGTACCGGTGGACCCATTAAGAACATTTTTTGATCCTAGCGAGACTCGAATACACAGCGCCTCCTCGAGGAATTGTATTCCATTACCTTTATCAGTTTTGTTTCTGTAATTTTACATATAGCCGCGTAAAGGACGCCACCAATGAATCTTCGCCTGTCAAAATTAATTTTAATATTTATTGAACTTCCGTTGGGATCTTTGAACTGAAGAACCAGAAGCGGCTCGCGTTAACTGGCGTCGAAAGATTTTGAGCCGGTTCAACAACGGAAGCTCAAAATCGTGAGTGGTAACCAATCTTGGATTTATTACCATGAACCTCAAAAACATCAATTCGCCTTGCGGATGTTTCAAAATGAAGAGAAACCAACAAAAGTTGCTCGTTCCCGAACTGTGTTGAAAAATTTCGGATCATGTTGCTATAATTCTCTGAGAAGATCGAAGAATGCTTAATGCCGACTGGTATACAAAGGTTTGTTTACCAGAACTGATTGACGTGTTCCGTAAAATCCATCCACAACGACGAATTATTATCCGTCACGGTAATGCAAATTCTCATAAGGCTTAAGAAACGATTGAGTTATCAGATCATCATTTCCTAGATCCAACAATGGGCTGCGTGGGCAACAATTCCAGTCATCGGAAGAAGCAGTCGATGTCTTTAATTGTTCCAAGTGGTGGCCTTAATAGTAGGTTTAAAAGAACGAAGAAGGTGTGCGGAGAATACTTTAGAGACAATAAAGCACTTTAAGTTGATCTACTTTTGCTATTACGGCTACATGCGAAATTAAGAAGACATTCCTTATGTCGCGCTTCCATTGTTCTCGGAATCGAATTTCTTCGCTGTATGTGGCGTATTAGCTCATCCCACATGCGCTCGATAGGTTTCATATCTAGGCCATATGGTGACCAGTCTAATCTTTGAATCGGAGCGTGTAGAGATAACTAGTCGCTGTGCCAACTGCATGTGGTCGTACATTATTGTGGCTTAATATGACAAAAGTCATTCATCCAATCACTTCCATGAGTTCGGTGATCAACTGATACCCAAACCATTATTCCGCCACTTATAAAACTAATATTGTGTGAGAGGTTACAAGTGGCATACTGTTAACCAACAATTTGTAGGCGCGGTTTCGTCATGAGCTGTGCGTGCATTTGTATGAACGTATTTGTACAATTGTAACCCTTTTAAAGTATTTGTAATAATTTTCTGTTAGCACTTGTTGTGCGGGTAATTATTTTGGGTGCCATATTTGTAATTGTACTTATGTGCAAATGCTATTTCTAGTGGTGGTAATATGTAAAGTCGGGGTAAATGAGCACCAGTGGACGTGATAATAGCAAAGGTTACGTTCAATACATACAGCATGCCCAGTTAGTGCGTGGACGGAGGATAATTCCTTCCCTGGGCAGTTTAGGGCGAAAGTTTTCAAATAAAAAATATTTACAGATAGTTCCGTATAACACAAAATTATTCTCAAGTACGCTATTCTATCTAATGAAGCAATTTATAAATTTAAGAATAAATTTACTAGTGAACACAAGAAGAGTTTGTTAATATAATAAACGAGGTATCTAAGGAAAATGATAAAATGTATCTACTTCTTCTCATGTTATTTGTGGTCTAAGTTGTTGACTAAGTTTCCGGTGTAAACTCAGATAAAATAATGCTCAATTTTCCTAATTTAAAATATGTAACGTTTTAAAGATTGGGAACAGAAGCTAATGTCGTTACATTTGCAGTCTTTTCTTTGAAAGAGGTATCACTCTTCTTTATCGGTATTTTTGGTACCTATATGTGTCGGGTTAGTGAGGAACGTCAGTGAAACCGTTATTGGAACAACATCAATCTATCAGGCTTGCGACGTTACAACATGTGGCATTCTTATCGGATATTACGGGCCAATGCTGAATATAGGTCACATTTTATCTGACGAGGGTGCAAAAAGATGGAAACATGGTTAGCTCGGAAGTTATTGTTACAGTTGGATATTGTTAAAGTATGTCCGTGTGTGTCTTATGTATCGTAACTTGTCGACTAAGAAAGCACAATATTGCAAAGTAGGGCTAATTTTGTTAAGTGCTTCAAAAACTTACAATTTCATTGAATAGGTAGATGAGAACAATAAACATCGTTCTGTGTAGTAAAGAAACTACAAGTTTGTGATTATTAAATGGATGAAGTAGTGGAAAAAGTTACAACTATGGATAACTGCATAAGATGGAAAAACTGCTTTAATCGAATTAGAAGGGAGTTTTATGCCATCGTCCATTATTCAGTAATAAATACAGATTGGTCAAGTAAATTGGGTAAGCAAAATGTACATCTTTTTAGTTCTGCAAACTACACACGAACACTTCGTTTTCCCTCATATGTGTTGTATTTGTTATTAAATTGTTAAATAGGGATCGAAATAAGGAACGAGTGTTAAATCATTATTGGGCCTAACAAAATTGTTTGAGGAGACACGAAGCAAATTAACAAAAATAGTAACCGAACATTTATGAACATTTTTTAAATTAAAATGTGCGTCTCTCATTGCTTTATTTTTAATGTGTTTTTGTTTGCTGGCATAATCTCCATTCAGTATTAAACTTAGGAAAGGATATTTCTACATCAGGTGAATGCAGTAAGTGTTTAACTTGATAAGTAGCTTATGGTTATTATGGTTATAGGGGTTTATTCTGATGTAATTTTAAAGCATAACTGCTAGTGGCGACTGGTGGTGACGTAAATGGAAAGGACAAGTCCTCTGTTGCATGTGGTAGTTAGCAAGAAAAATATAGAAGGAAACCGAAGCCGCCACTGACTATACGTCGATTTACGTTAATTTTGCAGCAATATTACATATTATGGTGGAATATTTAACTCATTGAAATTTTCATAGTTCAGATGCGTCTCTATGTTTTAAAGATGACGTATAGTAGAGAAAATTGCAATATTATTGCAGTGAAATTAAAAAAAATCGTGGTTTTCTCTTCATAATCGCACAGGCCTACAACAACGCACTGTACATTCAAGGTTATATTACTTTTAAAATCAACAAATAATATTGTTAAATATCTGTTACGTACAGATATCCGCGGTAGCCAATAAAAGCTATACTCTTGATTATCGTGTTGGAACGGCATCGCCGTCATAGCTTCTGCCGACGTTACATCCACACTTTTATGACATCTTCAGGGCTGTTACTGCAAACTGGCTGGGTACTATTCGTTCCTGAGGAGTTTATAATGGGCTTATTATGGATCAAGAGCGGTTGCTACGAGGTTCTCTCAGTTGGGATATAAATTGTTTAAATTTCCATAGATTCACGGATTTTTCTAGTAAAATACTGAAGGTTGCGAGACAAGATGCGAGCAGAATTAAATTGGATTTGGTGGTCAGTTTTTAGTTAATGCTCAGCTAGCGAGGACCCGGTTATACGCAACAAACAGGTACAACGCTCGTGATCAGTAACAAGAATGCTGACCGATCGCTTTGTTTCTCCGCACGAACATGGAATCTGGTGAACACCAGGGGCTTCCAGGTGATTCCGGTCTTTCATAGAAAAGTAGTCTGAGAGTTTGAAATTGGGCTTGAAGATGGTTTTTATGTTGTTCCTGTATGGAATCTTGCTGGTGTGATCGGTGACACCTTGAATGTAGGGTACTTACGCTTGTTTACGGAACACATGAAGGGAGTTGCTGTGGAAAAGAACCAAAGTACCAAATACCATTATTATTTTGCTACATACATAGTTAGTAAGTTAATCAGCACGTCTAATTAATAAATAGCGAAAATAAGTAGAGTATTTCGTCACAGCACTCTATGCATTTCAGTAGAAAACTTTTTTGGATAGCTTCATACTTGATTTACAAAAGAAGAATATATTTAAAGTTGAGGGAAATGTTTATAAAAAAAAATCTAGAAGAATTTCTTTATTAGATTGTCGGAAAATATTTAGGGCGATCCATTAAAAAAGAAAATGAAATAGCATGAATCAAACATGGCAAGGATTTCGATGGCCATCTTCTAAACCCTAGTTGATATAAAAAAACCTTTTAATGTATTGTTTGAATCTGCAAGAAATACTCAATTGAACAAAATTTTAATCACCAACCTAGCTTATAAAGCGTTTAAGATGCCGGCCGTTAATACACCAATAGCATTTCTGGAAATTTTTAAACTATATCAATTATTATGGAAAGCAATATATAATTTTATATTGATGTAATTATTTATATTCAAACTTTAGAATCTCTCGTTTTCCTTTTATAATTGTAAAATTTTAAAAGAAAAAAGGGAAGCCACATTTTTAAAAATACTCCTGAGATTTACGACCAAACATGCATATCACGCACTGAAAAAGCTTACATCACCTATTTATTCCGTAGAAGATTTCGTAGTAACTTTGAGAAATAGGCTATTTGTTTTTACATCGCCCCTTCTACAGAACGAAAGCAGTAAAAGAGTTACAGCTCATCAAATCTGGTAAACCTCAATGAGCACCGAACAAAGGCAAGCAACAGTATGGATATGTCTTGTTTATTCTGCTCCAGAACGTTTCTGGAACATCAGCAGGCTTAAATAATAAATAAATTGTGTCTGTGAAGCGTAAATAATTGGCCGTAGATGGTATATATTCTAATTATTGTTTTTGTTTGATTTTCACGTAAACTGGTATATTACTATTTGCACGAACAATAATTGGTTGTGAAAGATTGATGTTAAAATATATAATGAACAGTACGGTAAGAAATAACGATGATTTCTTCTTTTAGCGTTTATGTTGCCATGTTTCTTTTCCTTTTTGGTGCTTTGAAGGTCCAGTACTGTTTCTGGAGAACATATCGATTAAACCCAATTTTAGGCTGAACTAGTTTTGCCTAGGCCAAACTAATTTAGTTAGGAACGAGTAGGTTAGCTTAGGAAATATCAATTTGTCGTAATAATAACATTCATTCAACATTAAATTGATTTTAAATGATAGTCTAATAAGTTATGACCATAAATTAAAAGTAATAAAAAAAACTATATTTATTTAAATTAAATTTACAGTTTTATTAAAAGCAACATTTGTGAAAATTATTTGTTTTTGCAAGGTGTACTCTGGTGGAATTTGGAATTGTATAGTATCATTTTCTTCTTACACCAATATGTAGTTCTTGGTACAGGAGCACCTCACAATCTTGTCCCATTTCAATTGAATGTCTTGTAGCTGCGGTCCTTAATGAGATTTCAATATCTTGATTGATTTTATCTTTTTAAAAAAACTGTTTGAATACAGATGTCAAATTCAGTTCTACAAACACAATCACAAACGAATTATATTATATTATGACCCATTTGCTTATGTTTATCAGTTTGGAAATGAAAGACTTTAGTCATGAAGAGATTAATGAAATTACCTGCAAGGGTTCCTGCAGTATTTTGGAGTTGGTACTAATTTGGTGTACGTCATCGTTATTTCCTTCAAGCACAACGCCAATGATATTTATTAGGTGTCTCCTGCCTCTATTTACATTAAGAATTGGTACAGTCTCCAACTTGCGATCGGTCAGAGGTAGTTTTCATTTTTTTAGCTCGTTTCTCAAGATTTTCGGCAGTTGTTTGTCTAGCCTTCTGGATGTCATTATCGAATGTAGAACTTTCGTCATCGTCATTATCAACATTATTTTTTGAGTCGTTGTTATCAACAATGATCATTTCCAATAGGCTCCTGAAGATCAACGTCGTTTTGAATATCATTTATTAGCTTTGGTAGTAATTACGTCACTGAAAGACCTATTCTAGGTTCAATCCCAAACATAGCTTTCTAAGGTGATTGTTTTATGTCCGAATCATACGCCATGTTTTTCGTAAATTGTGGATACCTCAAGCCCTCCGATCATTTAGTCGATTTGTTGTCTTTTAACCAGCAACCACATCTTCGATGTCTTGATTGGCACGTTCTAAGGAGCCTTGATTTTAGCTATGCCTTGGTTTTCCATGCATTAGCTTAAATTCTGGCCAAAGGCTTTCACACATAATATGGTTAACGAATTCTCTTCCATTGTCTGATTGTCTGTAGAATACATGGTGCCTCTATAGCTAAAAACATGTGGCGGGCACTTTTGTTCTTGCTCTTTTAGATTCCAAAGCACGGAGCAAAATATACTTGGTCAGATGGTCTTGGTAAACTATAATAAATTTGAACTTTTTGTCAGGTTGCGCCTGAAAATCGATGAAGTTCACTTAGCGCCTGCTGTTCATTTCAGAATGTATATAGGCTTCGAAACTAGACCCCTCCTTTTCTTTGTTTTCTTTTATTGACACGTTCAACACGTAGGCAAATACAGGTTTATTATTTTCTTTTTTCCATTTGCATATTTTAATGATGTTTCAGCCAACATTCTATCACGATCTCCACGATCGACAACCACGTGCGTCGCATTAATCAATAAATATAATTCATCAGCAGGAAGATAGTAGCTTCGTTTCCTTCACTCGGTGCAAGTTTTTTTACGCTTTCTACCGATGCTTAGAACCGCAAACCCTGAAGGCGTGTCTTATTTTCAGTACTTTCCGCCTTCTCCACTTGTTGTATACGTTCTAAATATTTATTCTTTGTCAAAATCTGAATGGGTCAGTATGAACATAAATGGAGTAGGGAATGCCGTAGTTAAGGAGCCACTTGCAGTCTCTAAGTCGAATAATATTGCCGGTTTTGAAAATGTAAGTTTTAGTGGAAATCCAGTTATTTCCATATTGTGATCTTTGAAAAAAGCTACAACAGTTTGGAATAAATTTTCTATTTATTGGGAAACATAATTTTCTATATAGTCACCCGTAGATTGCTTCGGAAAAAGAAGAAAAATACAGAAAATTAAAATGATTAGCCGAACAAGCACTGTTACGATTTGAACAATTCACAAACTCGTTGTTTAATAAGTAGAATCCCTGTTCACTTAATTTATATCCATGGCGTGTACAAGTAATTACGCAAACGATAATACTTCTTTTAATTGCACTCACAGTAGTAGGCTTGTGCTATACATGCATTTCACTTGATTACAAATAAACCCATGGCCCGTGTTCGATAGTGAGGGTGAGAAAGATAAAAGATAAGATAAGTTCCTCCCTAACATTATCGCAGGAAAATTAACCTACCCTAAAATGTAATAACGTAGTATGGATTCAAGATAAGGGGTGCTTGAGCGTGCTCTTCGATAATGACTGGATACATATTTATTTTGCAATAAATACGTACTGTGGTAGTTCTATGGCGGAAACATGAAAAGGCGATTAGGAATGTTGAACTCAATACACTACAATATAAGCAACTGCACAGGTTTGTTCACGAATTTTATTTGTAAACTGCTTTCTGCTAGGAAGCATAAGGTACGGTCGTAGTCACATAGGTGGCATGAAATTGTGGTTATTGGTTTGCTGATTTACACGATGCATTAAACATTCTTATAGAAACATATTCCTTTCTTATGTTCATAAATTAATTTCTGGTATAGATGAGAATTTTCCTCTTTCTCTCAGATATTTTATGTATTTTTAATGAAAACATCTACCAGATTTGCCAGAGTGAAATTTTATGAAATTTAATGCAGAAATAAAATTCTCAAGAAAAAATTAAAGCACATACACAGAAAAAAATTGTTATTTATTAGTTAGTTAGTATTACAATCACGCAAATTTTTAGGTCAATACCGCGGTAGCAATTTACATATGACACAATAGTGTTGATGTGAAGAAATTGTTTGAGAAAATACAATAAAGCCTGTATTAACCTTCTTATTGCTAGCTACTTTTAGCAGTAGTTTTGGCGTACAAGACAGCTGTTACGAATTCGGATAGGGATTATTCACATAAATTCTATTAATATAATGAATGTAAGTAATTATAAAATAAGATTATTAAATGATACTGGTACTTCTGAGATCCAACCTCTCGTACTCGAGCTAGCCCAAACCTATCGGCTCCTTTCTCGCACATATGTCTTCTCGGTCATTACATCACATATTAGATTATAGCTGAGGTAAGATGAAATAAAATAAAGTTATTCTTAAAAGGAAAGTAAATAAAGCAGAAGAATAAACGAGATTCGTTGGCCATTCAGAGTGGGATCGCACTAGTAGAAGTTCGTTGGTCATCCAATGCGTGGTCACATTACTTAGGACGTGCTTACACAAAATTAAAAAAAAGTCGAAAATGCGTGGATTTCCATTGTTAACCGTACAGATCAAATGACGTGAGAAAAGTAGTTTGAGGCTTTATAATTAAATATTATGCTCGGCTTCGTTTATTTAATATCTGGTGGCGGTGGTAGGTGTATTGTTAAATTTACAGCTGATATGGTTAATAATGTTGATACAACTACTCATGGTATTGGTGGAATCATGTTACTGTCTACTCGGCGTCGTCAGTGCGGTTCCGAGCATTTTTCTGTACTTCGCGGCGCTATTTGCCTCCCGATTTATATCACCATTCTTCGAAACAAAGAGCCAAATACGTCTTAGCGCCACCTAGTACCAGAAGATAAACGCCTCTGTCTAGAAAATAGCGATAAAAAGCGGGTACAGTTCCTAAACTTTTTGCTTTTACTGCGACTGATTCCACCAATACCATGAGTAGCATTACTTTGGTTATTGTCTGTAGGCATTTTTAATATATCAAGCTTTGTTTCTAGGCATTTCCGATGTGTTCTGTACTTACTTATAAAACGTTATAGTCCTTAAATTACAGTAGTCGTACATGTTATTTGTTAAGATTTATTGGCTAGAACTGCGTCAAAATTGCATTGATCTCGCAAGATTTAAACGGCGTATATGAACAAGAAACTATTCACTTTAATCAAGTATCACATCTTGAATATTAAATAAAACATTTTGTTTGCTTAAGTATATAACTTCTCAAGTCAAACATATGAGCTTTTTAGTTCTAGAAAATAATTTCTTAATCCAAGCAGACATATATTAAATGACAATTTAAAGTTATTTTCTAAATTTAAAGAATTTCGAAAGAAATTCGAGTGAAGGAAGGAAATTTCTTAGAACAAGGAATTGCTTCCCTGGTAAAAGAAATGAAAAAAATGTTTTACTTGAGGTAAGTATCACATTCCAAAAAATACAGGCTTGACAGAATCATGCACTCTAAGAATGTTGAGACCCGAAAAAAATTGGTAGAATGTCGCTCAGAAGTAAGGGTGCAAAAGTAGAGGAAATTCGCACACACTAAGAACTATAACATGTGATCAAGTGCTGATTCACGGTAGGCGAAAGAATGAAAAAGGTAGAGAGAAATTGATAGTGCATAGAGTTTGCACTTGTTAGCATGTGCTCTATCTTTCTTAAAATATATTGTATCACTTTTCAGTATATTAAGTTATCTATTTTATTTCTCTAGAGAGCCATCAGTTGTTCGCGATTAAGCTGCCGGTATATAAGTAAACTAAACATTTTTGTACATTTAGTAAATTCGTTTTATTAATTACGTATTACATTTCAAAACTAACATTCTGAGCGGTTATGCCAATCATATTAATCAGGGAGAGAATAAACATATGCTTAGAAGGAGTACGTCAAAGAGGTTTGTGTGCGAATCCGTATGCTGCCATAATTCTTACAATAATAATAATAATAATAATAAACTTTATTGCCCAACAGATTTACAAAAAAATCCGATGACAGGACAAAATATAAAAACAAAGGAAATTAAATACAGTATACAAAAAAATATATATATCAAAAATTATACAAAATAATGTAATATAAAAAAAAAGTTGTATTACTAATACTTCCTAATGCCTAACAGAAAAAAAAGCATTACGGTGGAGAAAGGAAAAAGAAAAGTACGATGAATGGAAAAAAAAAGAAAAACTCTCACACATGAAAAAAAGGGTCACTGTATAAGTGGTTAGCGTTTCTGAATATATGCGTTAGTGGTGCTTTTAGTAGCATGTTGGTACGTGCCGTAGGGGTAAAAAAAAGTGTCTGCAGATCTATAGACTGTAATGGGGTATGATAAAATAAACCTGAGATAGTAAACGCGGGGAATCAATATGTTGGTTTACTAATTTAATAAGAAATTTCGCGCTAGTTGCATCTCTGCGATATGACAGCGAGTAGAAATCATGTCTGCAGAGTAAATTGGTATATAATCTATACCAGGAGGAGGATAAATGCCATCAGACTTATGCGAAAGATCTTTAAGAAATCTCTTCTGGACTCGCTCAATTGATAATTGGTGGCAGTGATAATAGGGGTACCAAACAATTAACGCATATTCCAGTTTCGAGCGGATGAGTGAGTAGTAGACAGACTTCAAGGCGCAACTGTTATAAAAATTCTTGCAGGTTCTGAACAAAAATCCGAGCGATCTAGATGCAGCAGAAGTTATGGCATCAATATGTGGAGAAAACGAGAGCTGGGAATCAAATAAAACTCCAAGATCTTTAAAAACGTCAACTCTTGAGACGGAAGTGCTAGAAACGTTATAATGAAATATTTGCGGGTCGGATGACCGGGTAGAGGCAAGTACTGCACATTTATTAATGTTTAAATGAATTTTGCTAGTACAACACCTATCATTAATGACTCCAATATTTCTCTGTAAACTTAAAGAATCAGAGGAAGAGCTAATAGTACTATAAATTTTTAGATCATCAGCGTAGGCAAGAGTATTACAATCCAATGAAAGTAGAAGATCATTTATATAAATGTTAAAGAGGAACGGTCCTAAACTAGAGCCCTGAGGTACGCCGCTAGAAGCAATGAATGTGTGTGACACAAATCCATTTTAATGGACATAATATGATCGGTTATGAAGGTAGGATCCAATTAAAGTAATAACGCTAGAAGAAAAACCAATAGCAGATAGTTTATCTATTAGGATGTAATGGTCTATCGTATCGAATGCTTTGGTAAAATCCGTGTAGATAACATCTACTTGTCGACGATTGTCAAGAGCTTCACTGATGTACTGAGCGAGTTCAACTAAATTAGTAACAGTTGACCGTCCACTAACAAAGCCATGCTGGTTAATAGAGAGGTATGGTTTGACACAGTTATACAACCTAGTATACAGAAGCTGCTCAAAAACTTTAGCACAATTACGAAGAATACTAATTGGTCTGTAGTTAAGAATATCTGCCTTATCGCCTTTTTTGAAAACTGGTGTTATCCTGCTAATTTTCCAATAGGATGGAAAAGTAGATGTGCGAATGGCCAAATTACGTAGTAATTAATCAGAAAAGCAATGAGATTTTTAGTTTGCCGTGGGCTTAATATTTGCTCATTCAGTATAAAAATTAAATTGTCAACTTCGTAAATGGAAAGTAGCTATGCGTGGCAGACACATTAAATATATCAAATGCTTTCAGTGCACCATTCTTATTTAGTAGCGTTATCATTTTTCTGTACAAACTTTCACGCGCAATAGAGTTAAGGGCCTTGCAATGATAATAACCAAAGCAATTAAAATATAAATGCTGGGAGCCACATAAAGAAAGTAATGGTCGCACAGAGAGTCGCACTGTGAGAATATGTTAAGCTAGTCGAGCTCTTCATTATAAATTATAACTGATGGTTTGGGAATGGGATGCTATATTCCTTGAAGATATGTATATAGAAATAACATTTTTATGAAACCGTTTTAAGAATTGGGGAAAACGTAAAGTTAGAAGGTGGGGTTCAAGTATTAATTAGGTTTTATAATTTGCGAAAAAATAAACCAAATAACAGAATTTGAAGATTTTTGCATGATCGTTACTTCTGGAAGGAACCAGTTATGATTAGTTAGAGGATGTACCTCACGAAATACCACCCGAAATCTTCCCAGAGGTAGTTTTCCTCGAAAATACAATTGAGGAGTCAGGACAGAGGTCGCTGAACCGTTCTTCGGAATAACTTGTTCGAGTATTGTCAAGCCTTTTCTTCGGAATAACTTACAAAAGGCATCATTGAACCGTTCTTCGGGAAGAGTGGCTGCAGTACCATCTAACTATCTTAGGGAACAATACACAACTCTCCTGTAAGTGAAGAACTTCAATGTCAAAACGCAACAATCAAATTGTGAGTGAGGGTGTACAAGGAGTCCAAACGAACGATTACACGGGATTAAGGAAGCAGGGAGCAAGATTTAAGACAAGTAAGTCCGTTCCATATTGAAATAGGTTAAAAGAAAAGCCAACAAATTTATACAGTTTTCTACACTTCTCTTTTGGTATCTGTGTTTTTTTTCTTAATTTTATATGGGTTGCTATCCATACATTCTCTTTCTTTTTAATCAGTAAATTTAGTCATAGCAATCATTTCGTTTTATTTAAACAATATCTTCCTTCAGTAAAGCTCTAGAGCAAAAATCTGCGTAGAAAAGAAAAGTAACATATTGTTTCTTTTTAACACATCCTTTCTTTGGAGCTCTTCTGGGTTCCATTAACGACCGGGGTTCACTGGCAGAAACCCACCACCCCCGGATTCGTTACAATATACAAATTATATTTTCTTATTTTGTATGTGTAATTCCTTTTGTTGGGTAAAATCGAACAAAAATAAATTACAATTAGCAACAGACCAGAAATAATTTGCGAAATGAATTAGGGCAAACTTAAGATTTTTGCCCCTGCAATTACGGATTTGTACAAGCTATTAAGCTACTGATAGTGTTAAAAAGATCGCACTGATTACAGAACCATCCATAAACCCAATGTAGCGTAAAAATATTGTTGCTATGTAGTTTTATGAATTATTTATTCCACAAAAAAAAGAAAACTAAATACTGGATCTTATATTATAAATATTAATTAATATTACCTGACCGAAGAGTTTAAGGTATAGTGAAGTAATTTTATTATTGAACTTTAGTGTAGCGCACTCTATCCGCTCAAGAACTGCACAATTGCAAATTCAACAGATGCGAACCTGGGAGGCGAAAAGCAGATTATCGATTTTTGCTACAAGCGGGTATAGGTATACACGAATCGGATTGCCTTATAACGATGGAATATTTCCACTCGTGCAGATACCACTTTAATGTTGTTTTGCTCTTGTTTCTCGTTCGGGTCGTTCTGCGCTTAAAACACATTTTTCGAAATGGTAGCTACTAGAATAGCTCGAGTATTATATTGTATATAACGCTGTATGTAATGCAACGTGTAAGAAAAATGTTACCTATATTGTATAATCTAACATACCTCTCCTTCTCTAATAGTTACATTTACCTTATACATTTATTCTTCATCCTTTTCAGTACGTATGGTATACTTAGGTTATTCGCTTGATCTTGGTTCATCATTTATTCTGTTAACGATGATGATATCCGACGGTATGCGAGATTTATTTCAATGTTTCTTAATTTATAAGGTTCTGGTCGGTGTATTTCAAAATCTCATTAAACTTATCATCTTTATCTATTATCTATTATCACCTTTCATCTCAGGCTTTTTACTAACTAGTCGAAAAACCAGAAAACATTTTCAATTAGAAAAATTGTTATGAACTTATTGCCAGATGAAAACAAAAATCTTATTTCAGAAAACTGTACAATGCCGGAGGGCGACTCACTGCGATAGATCGGAAGAGTTTCCAGCTTAACACAGAAACAAGTATTTTTTGTTAAATTTAGTTTTATTTCTCAGCATAGTCTCGTTGTAAGGTACGTTTAAGGTAGGTTTAATTCATCGAAAAAGTAGTTGGCATCTTGTTCTACAAAACATGTAAACTCATGTTTTGCAGAATGTAATGGTTTCCTCATTCGATGAAAATCTCTGCCCTCCCAACAAAACTTTGAACCTAGGAACCAGAAAAAATTCGCTGAAGGCCAGAATTGGTAAAAAGAAAGGGTAGTCTATCAGTTCGAATCCTAATTCCATGGTTATTCCAAAAAGCAGTCGCCATCACTTTCTCGGTCGATGGAACATTCTTCGCCTTTTTCGGAGTCGATTCACCTTTCGTTGTCTCAATTGTGTCTTGATTTCAGTAGTCTACGGGTGTATCCAAATTTCATCTACAGTTATTAATTGACGCCAAACTCCGACTTATTTTGCTTAAACTGCTTTAGCAGAGGTTTGGAAATATTCACTCGAATGGGTGTCTGGTTCTGTGTGAGCAAGCGCAGCCCCCAATGCGTGGTTGTCTAAATCTTGGATTAACAAATTATAAACACGTTTTTTCGATATGCCCATAATTTTCACTATCTCTCTAATCTTAATTCGACGGTTATCCATCATAATTTGGTGAATTTGTCCGATGTAATCGCTAGTGATTTCACTTTTTTAAGAATGGTGTTTGTTTTTCTTGAAGGTTTCGTAAACAGCGGATTTTGGAATTCTAGTTTCTCGAGCCACTCGGCGAACTGATGTGCTTGGGTTGTTCATAATATTATAAACATTTTCGGAGTCTCTATTTTATTTGAAATACCAACTGACATTATTTTGTAACTTTAGCTGCTTTCAAAAAGGGAGAAGGCTTTCAATTCGTCGTGTACCTTTTTCTGCGTATGTTGAGGTCCAATGATTCTTTTTTATCTTGAGGAGAGCGATGTGAATTTGAAATGAGATTTGATGCGAGTATTGAATTCTGTGAAACATTCCCCATTTAACTGTTGCCCTATGTACTCTAATACCAATAGCGAGTATCGAAATGTGGACACATGCTCCTCAGGAAAGCATTTTTCTTTTGTTTTGACACCCATTACGGATTAGTTGCAAACAGGTTAATTGAGCGAGAGAAATACTTCAAAACAAAGCTTTGCGTGTTTTTGTCGGAGAAATGGTTTCTACCCCAATGGATGTGTTGCATGTGGAAGCACAAAAACTACTGTTGGTGCTTAGAAGACAGACAGTATTTCGTAGCACATCAAATTACCAAATTGAAAATTTTTGGGAAAAAATAATTATTAAATGAAAGTTATCGTTGACTCTGCGTGAGTTAATCATCGTCAAGGGATAAATGAAATTAGGTCCTTTTTCTCACAGATTCTTTAATATAAAATATTTTGCCCAGAATTATAACAATGAAGTTTAATTCAGTTTAAATAAGTTCAATCCTATCCTTTGACTTAAATTTCACTGTCACAATTGTGGTCTGATGATGTACTATTAGGCATGAAACCGGCCGTCAGAAATTTTACATTAAAGAATCTGTGAGAAAAAGATATTAGATGAGATATCGGATATTAAGAGCTTAAGATACCTCCACCTTTTGTTAACTCGTTTCTAATGCAATATGTTGCTGGTAATACGCACCTAACATCAGATGAATTTTGTAAATGCTTCCGATGTAAACGGTTGTCTGTACTCTCGATTACTAACGTCGGTGAAAATTAATCTTGCTTAAAAGTACATACCGTCATATACCAACAGGATAAACCAGAAAAAGGTTATATATCAAAGTCATAATCATAGTTTACTTAAAGTTTATTGAAAATAATATCTGAAATATTATGAAATTATCTAGAGCGGAAAACTCAAAAATTACTAGCTTTAGGTATAGAGAAGGCTTTAAATAAGTTTACCAAGTGTTACCAGACATTCATAATTTAAAACGTGTATATACAGGCTGTGCCACTTAAGATGACGACGAAAAGAATACAACTTTCAGTGCGTTGTCAGACATGCCTTATCTATTCTAGGTGAAAATAGTTCTATTAATATTCAAAGTAATACATAAAATACAAAATATGATTCAAATTATATTCAAATTATTAGTTCAATAATGATAGCAAGGACTGTGGCGTAGTATGGTAAACAACACATAATATTTAGAAAACAGTGTAGACTATTTAAAGATTTAATTGCATTCAAAGAATAACTTTCGCGTCACCTTTTTTGATTCACCTGTATATGTCAAAATAATTTTAAATTGTGCTACTAATGTGGATCTATAATTTTTGTATCGGAACATTTCTTTTCTTATCAATAGTAAAGATTTTATCAAAGAATCTTGTACTATGGCGCCACTCCCTATGTATTAAAATTTTTCTTTTAATGCGATTGTAAAATCTTTATAAACTAAACCGTGGATAATTTAGTTAATTGTCTTTAAAAGTTTCGGTTGAGTTGTTTCTTGAGGGAGCAGCTAAACTCGCGCTTACTTGGTGTTTGTGCATGTGTGCGTACACTGCTTCTAAGTAGGTGCGGTGGGGTATATTTCATAGGATAATTGTATACAAGACAAAAGATTTAAGGGATGGTAAATGTCTAATTGCATGAGATCTTAAGGGTTTCATTGGTAAATTATCTATGTGCAATTTACATATATTGCTAACGACCAAATTAAATATACGCAAGGATCTTTCGCACGTGAATGCATTCAATTCTAATTCATTTGATTAATTTACAATGCCTATGTCCTTTCAAACAAAAATCGAATAAATTGTAAAAGTAAAATACAGCATTCTCTGAATGTGTAACAATTTTGTTATTAAATGTTATTAAATAAAAGGGCTTTAGAAACCGTTTTCTCCTAAATCTCCGTATATTTCCTTGCATAATTCATCACCATGTTGTATTTGTTTGTTCACCTATTGTCACGCCTATATTAATTAACAATAAACTGTATATAGGTGTACCTACTTTATCAAGTCATGGTTAACGTGGGTTTTAATTAAGTACTCAAGGCAATGAATATATTTAATGCGTTTTTATGGTCTGCGTCATCAACACCAATCCCAAATAAGCATTTCATAGCTTCCTTTACTGGCGACCTCATCCAGAAGATTGGTTGTCTTGATTTCGTGTAATTTCACGCTAGAGCAATTTATAATAAGTGTCTGACGTTCGCTTCATTTTATTTCCTCCTTGTTGACTGCTAAATAGATACAGTTATAACAACTTAGTTATATATTTCTGAACCGAAGAAAATGTAATGCAATTTTGCGTTTTCAATATTTAATAGAAGCACAAGACAGTGGGTAATAAACATCGAGCTTTCTTCAGCAAAGGTAACTTTAAATTATTATTTTGTAGCGACGAGGTATTTGAAATCACTCAGAGCCAACACTGTTGCATTACCGGATTAGCTGGAGAAGATTTACGGAAAAACATAAAAGTGTAAATTTTGAGATCAATATTGGTTTATACTCCTATGAATTGTAGCTTCTACCTTACAAAAGCTTCCTAGGTAAAGAGGTAGGAATAGCCTCCATGTTAATCTCTCCAGAATTAACGAAGACGGGTTTTCTGCGCTGGTATATTTGGGCTTTTGACATACTAAATCATGAATTGCTTCTAAGCATTTTAAAATACATTTGTTTTAGTAATGAAGCTGTTGTATTTATTTCTAATTATTTATTTGGCCAAACAGAAAAAGTTCACGGTGTTGCAGTTCTGAATAGCGTTCCCTTGAATTAGAGGTGCTGCAGAGGGTAGCGTGATAGGCGCCCTCTTACTTATTTATTTAATTGTCTAACGAGCATGGAACTTCTTTCGTTTTGAAATATGTTATCTTTCCTAGAATAATTCGTGGATTAGAGTTTCGATCATGTGCGAGGATAATACCCTCTGGGCTAATTATTCTAGTAAAAATATTCAAGCTTCAGATTAACCGCCATATCAATGTTTCTCAACGACAACTCCCCTCATCTAATACAAATTTCGTATCTACCGTCAGCCATTGCATTAACGAGATCCTCTTCAGTAGTAAGGTAAGAACCACCATCAAACCCAATTTCGAATTCTCAGACTACTTTCCTATCAAAGACTCGAATCATCTGGAAGCCCCTGGTGTCTACTAGATTTCCTGTTCCTGCGGTAGTGAAACAAGACGAGCGTTGTACGCGGTTGTCCGCGCTGATTGAGCATAGACTGGTAATTGACCACCAAGTCCAATTTAACTCTACTCGCATATTGTCTTGCAAAATCTTCAAAGATCCCTACAATTTAAATGGCGATAACGGCTATCCTTTACATCATACCTGGAAATTCAAACTGACTAAATCTCCTAGCTACCGCCACAATTCATTGATCCGTAATCTTTCCGTTCCATTGATCTGTAACCAGTCCTATATAAACCCCTGCGGAATGAATAGTCAACGGGCAGAAGCAGCTCTGAAGATATACCATAAGAGTGAGGACGAAACGTCGGCAAAAGCTACGATAACGATGTGATTCCAACCCGGAAACCAAGAGTTTAGTAATTCCCTGTGTACGAATGTGACTTCCTTACTAATAGGTCATATAATAGAAAATGCCAAAATGGTCTTTCTGCAAGAAGTCTATTACTTATCTGTTTCGAGAAGATTATGAAGTTCTGGTACGCGTGAAGCTGTAATTACTTATAAATGGGTATCGATGGGTTGTTTAATTTGAAATCCCTGTTTTTTAAATACGACCATTAAAGCTATTTACGTTATTGCGATACATTAAAATTCATGTATAGAAGTATGTAGATATATGAATGTGTATATGTTCTTTGCCAAGGTCTAACTGAAAAATCGATAATATGCGGCACATCCTATTTCCGTCCTGCACGTTTTAAAAGTTTAATCTGAAAGAGACCTACTGACCGAATTTTCAGAACAATGTCGTGACTAATTCATTATTTATTTTATTACTTACGGTTGCCAAGATGGGAAGTCAATAGTCGACTCGATTTGTTCAATGAAGAACGTACCTGAAAAAGAGAAGTATGTTTAATAAGTTATTCGATAAAAGTACCTGGTATTTTTTGATAATATAGATAATAATAATTGCTTCAGTGTATCGTATGCACGTACATGGGTTGTGGTTCTATTATAAAATTAACTTGGTATTGTCGGTTTTTGCGATATATGGCGTATGTATGTCATGTTCCGATCGACTATGACTTATATACTTATAGAAACATTTTCTGGTATAAAACATAATTTTTACATTTGCTGCGGTACAGACTCTATTTTGATGATTCAGAATCATGATTGAGATATGTGCAATCAAAGCTTTTTGGAACTACCGTACTCTCGGTACGGTATTCAAAAATACTGTTATTATTTATTTTCTGAATATTTTAATAAATTTTTCATGTACCATTACTAATAATTTTTAATGCTTTTACCTATTGGAAGTATAAGGTACGTTAACAAAAATTATAAAAATCCACAAACAAAGGGAGTTAAATAATATTCTATAAAGTAAACAAGACTTACACGAAATTTAGCATATAGAAAGCTAACTAAAAACGAGAATAAAGCACATAAAGAAGCTGCTAATTAAGACAGACAGTGCTACAAAGCTATTAGAAAAGTATCCACGTAAATTAATAAAATTATTTTTTAGATACAGATAAAGGCTGGATGCGAACAATTTAGCGTATTTGAGATTATCTTTATAAAATTTGTTCCTTATAGTTTTTTTAAATAGTTACTCCTGACGTACTGACCGGCTGGAAATAATCTGGACCCTGAGGTAATTGCAAGTGTTTTTAACACTGCAACACTTGAAATTATTTTGAAAATATATCACCCAGCGAAATACATCCTTTCTCAAAGGCGACTCGAGCAAAGAAGCCTCTCTTGCTTTAGCGTCACTTCGCTTTTTGTTACCGAGAGCTTTTATTAAATATTAATTACGGCCCATTTCATATTCACAACATTTTATATTCTTATAATTTAATTTACAATTAACCAAATCATTTCTTTTACAATACGATATTATAATATCTATTATACAATATGCTATTTGATTTCGTGATCTAGCGTCTAACGAAATGACATTAGCGAACATTGGCAACCGTAAAATCTAGACATTTTCTATTGGACGTGAGGACCTATTAAAATGATATATAATTTGTAAAGACAAATATTCCACAAGAGACGTAGGTACCGTTTGGGGTCGACGATATTGTTTACAGACCGAGACGAAGCCGAGATCTGCAATACATCCGAGCCATATTCTCAGATTTTTGTTTTCGTTGTTTCTCGTTTCAGCTTTTCACTATTAATCATTTATCACCGTTTAAATTATTTTTATTTTGCATTTTGAATTCAATGTTAGCATTTGAAAATATGATTTCTTTTATGAAGCTTTAATTTCGCCTGAAGTATTAAACGGTTTCTTTCTAGTATTATGTTGATGTCCTGTATACCGTAGATTGTAGCCGATGACGATGGAGAGTCGAAAGTTGGTTTAGAGTATATATTTAAGTAGATTTTGTAAGGAGTAAAGTTTTGTAAGGGTTGTCTTTCTAGCCAAAATAATGCTGCTAAATACAGCTACTCATGATTTTGTAAGGACTATCTTTCTATTTTAACATTTGCGAACCTTAAAACATGGACCATCTGCAAGTTAAAAACGTACATTAAGAACCGGAAGAAAAGAGAGCCGAAGAGGAGATACTTAGATACTTCCTTGGAATTGTCGTTGGCTGAAAAGAGTCAAAAGGCATCACTTAGATAATTATCGCCGGACAGCCGCCAATACCCGAACATCATTCCTTGTGATACCAATGGCAGCAATTTTACATGCGGAATGTTCAACATTACAGTATACAGTGAGGTGCTAAAGTTTCCCCTCTCTTATGAGACAGTTAGTTGTCTGTAAGTCTAATTTCTAAAATTTTATTGGTGGATACGGCATTGTTCTAGCAAATGCCATAAATCGTTTTGCTTAGGATATTTCTCAACTCATTTTGTTGTTTTTTAATTGTTTTTACATTTTTTAAAATTATTTTCGATTATTCACCAAGCTTTGCACTTTCGCATACCTTCGAACCAATTTTCAAAGGTGATATCTCTAAAATATGGTCCTTGAAGGCTTCAACTTTTTGAGCTGACGAGAATTGCTGTACCTGCACTTGTTGTTTGACATTCGGGAACAAACAGAGTATAAGCGAATTAGATAGAGAATACATTCAATGAGACCTTAATTCTACGTTTTTCACTTTCAAATCAAAGGCGACTGATGATAAAGTAAATGGGAGCGCAATTACAATGCTTCGATTTCCTTGTTTATTTTCGTTGTAGAGTACAATGTACATGATATGCATCGAAAATACACGAGGGAATTGAAACGTTGTAATGCAGCTGAGCGGCTACAATAAACTAGTCGCTGCTGCTCCAAATAATCAATTGCTTGACGTGCTGTGTGAGAATTGGCATTGTCATGATGAAGGGTGATGCTCATTGTTTTCCCTGATAATGTTAATTTACTACAGCGACTATCTTGATGGAACGAATAAATAACTACCTTGTGTCTAATTTCTTCATCTTCTTAATTTTATGAAATATTCCGCTGAAAATAATTTAGTTTCGAAGGTTGTTAGTAACGTTAAAAATCTTTTAGTTGGGATGCTCCAAATCAGTTTGTCTTTTAAAATGAATCTACTTTTCTAAGAAGAAGGAAAGTAAGTTGAAATTTAATTAAAATTATTCGTTATCGCGAACAAAGAAGTCCAGGAACTCTCATAATTTTAATAGTCTTTTGTAAGTGTCTAGTGATAACATTCAAGTTTGGTAAATTTAAAATACGGGATTCGTGTATGTAAAATATAAACATAACGCTTGTACTTGAAACGCCACATTTTGGGCTTAGTTTTCTCTTTTCAAAATTAATTCTTCTAAAACGTAAATAGTTGGCGCTAATTCGTATTTTAACTGCCGAAAGAGTGTCTTGAGGCACTTCCCAATTCATAGGATTAATTTTTCTCCTCATTTATAATCACTCACTTTAAAAAAAAAGTCATAAACTAAGTTTTAAGGCGAAGAAGCTTCTCTTAAACGTATACAGGATTCAACTTATAAAGAATCCTAGTAAATAATGTTAAATGAAGGTAACTTGTTTCAAGAGAATAATAATAAAATAAACTCGCAACTAAGTTTTAATTTTCCGTAGCAATTATGTTAGGCCATCTCTTTAGTAGCCGTTAAGCGTATCTTTACAGGGCGCGTATCGCTGTAACTGTATACAAAGTATATATATATGGTTAGGACATCCGTAGGAGAACGATGTGGGAGTCTGATTTTCTGAGTTTCTTATTTAATATAAGCGCGTTTATGTGCAGTGCAATTTGTTAATAAGTATGTATGGAGGATCAGTATTTAATATTTTATGGTTTCAGAAGTACGTGTATCAGATAATGCAGTAATAACAGCTACGCGCGCTAGTTGTATTTGTTTAGGACTACGTATTCCATCAAGCTTAATCAGTACTAGCTACTTACTAATTGTAAGGTAAGACAGGAGACTATATAGTTGAATAAATGTGTTAGCTATGCTGTAAAATATTCTACAACGAGAATCAAGCAGATACGTTCTATTATGATTTCCAGAGAGCGTATTTGTCAGCAAATGCTGAAGTCTCCTTGCATCATTTTACAGAATTGTTTAATTTTTCTTTTTCTTATAATTAGAGCGATTTGCATGCTTTGAAGCAGTAATGCTTTTTCAGTCATTTCTATTTCACTGTTTATTCTAATTTGTTTATTACTTTCCTATTTTTGGCAAATGTTTCGATACAAATTATTACATGTACACTGGCGTTCAGTGAAGTTCGGTCATACAAAAAAATCTATTATATCACACTGTATACAATTATTAATACATAAAATTAGAAAAATATTAAGCATACACTCTTTTCTAAGGGATTAAAGCCATAAATTATTATGTAAAGTAGAAATATTGCGACAACCACAATAAAGTCCCTTTTATTATCATTCCAAGAATTTCTCGGAAGTACTGATCTTTTGAAACGGGTCGTTTGGGGATTATTAACGAACAATACATTTAGGAAATATACCGCAGTATCATTCTTGTTTATTTATCACAGGCGTAAAGATATAAATTTGTTTCATTTTACTGTTAAACGTGTGTTGGTATGCATCTGTGGTTTTTGCGCGAAAGTTTTAAGAAAATGTACTTCAAAATGGCACGTGGCAAGCCTTCCAGTGTAGAAAAACGTTTACGCATTATTACGCTGTTTGAAGAAGGATATTCGGGGCGACAAATTGCTGAAAAAATAAATATGAGACGTTCAACAGTAAATGACATCATAAAGCGATATCGAAAAAATGGAACTATAGAAAATCGTGTTCGTCCTGGAGCATCTAGGAAAACAACAAAAGCTGAAGATTTGAGAATTGTATTATTAAACAAACGCAATAGAAAACTAACAGCGCCACAAATAGCAACCGAAATCAATCGCGGCCGTGAAGAACAAGTTTCGGCGAGTAAGGTAAAACGTCGACTTCAACAAGCGGACCTTCATGGACGCATTGCCATTCGGAAACCCTTATTACGTCGGGGCAACAGAGTAAAACGGCTACAGTGGGCCCGTTCTCATCTAGATTGGTCGTTAGATGATTGGAAACACGTGCTTTGGAGTGACGAGTCAAAGTTTATGTCCGAAGATCTAAAACCGAAAAGTGATCCCGAACTGCATTGTGCCTACAGTGAAGCAAAGGCGTAGTTCTGTGTTAGTGTGGGGATGTTTCTCCTTTGCTGGGACGGGAGATTTATGCAGAGTGCAGGGTGTAATAAGGAAGGAAAATTATTTTGCAATACTCCAGAATCATACAGTGCCATCAGAATTGCGTATAATAGGCCGTAACTTTATATTCATGCACGACAACCACCCAAAACACACTGCGTTAGTGTGTAAGAACTATCTAAAGGAGCAAGAAGAACAGCACACCCTGAAAGTAATGACATGGCCCCCACAAAGCCCAGATTTGAACCCTATACAGATGTTGTGGGATGAACTGGACAGGAGGATCCGAAAAATATGCCCAACTTCACAAGAACATTTACGGAATATTCTGCAACATGAATGGATTAATATTCCACAATCCGTTTTAACAAAACTTATCGAAAGAATGCCTAGAATAGTTCGAGCGGTGACAGCAAAGGAGGTTTTTTCGATGAAAAAAAAAATATAATGTTCAGTATGTTATATTAGGCCAGAATAACTTTTTATTTATTTATTTTTGTCTTTTTTACCTGTACATACAATAAAATTGCATTTTGTTTTTAGTTTCGTTTGTTTCTGTAACCTTTTCATGTTTTTTACCAACCGACCGAACGTCTCTGAACGGCAGTGTACTTTATTACCAAATAATGCATTGAATTGTTAGTGCCGATTGATAAATGTTATATGTTGTAGTTCTTATTTTCTTGAGAATAATGTATTTTATGTATAACGGATGATTCATTTGATATTCCCTTTGTAACGCATTGAAAATGAAAAGTGTATTGAAAAATTTGATGAAAATTTATTGTATCTAAATATTCATTTCAATAGGCTTCACTCCGAGTTGTAGAGTTTTTAGAACCTGACATCTATTGGAAGTTGCTTATTTCTATCAGGACATAAATTAACTAAAATAATGCTAACATAGCTTCTCATGGTATTGCAATGTAAGGAGAGAAAACACTAGCCAACGGACATGGTTTTGACTACTTGGCGTCGTCAATGGTACATCTTCAAGGGTATAGTGATAAAAGCCGTGAAGCAAACACGATGTGAAGTAGAGAGCCACTCCGAGCAACCCTGGTGAGGCAGGGTAGGCACAAACATGTCCGTTGGCTATTGTTTTCTCTTCTCACATTACTTTTGCCGTGAATGATTCCATCGATACCGTGAGGGGCTATATTAGCTATTGTTTCTAGGTATTTTTTTATGTGTTTTTGAATATATGAATTATTTAGTGTATGGTCACAGGTTATACCGATGCGAAACTCTGTCGGTGCTGTTAATCTTTGTTGTTCAAATTTGAGATCTTAGGGTAAAAATGCCATTTAGTTACTGGTGTATGTGCATGAAATTCAAATTTACTTAATTATACAATATGCAGTACATATTCGTTATTTTGGTTTAAGAATATTTGAAGATTTACGTATAAAATTGATTATGATTACACAAAAAGGCAGGCACACCTATATATAAAGCAGATAATTCACGTTATTCACTTATTCGCCAAAACAACGAATTATCGTGTTGGGAAAAGGCTTCCATTAGATCACAGAGTGGTTACAATTTATTTATTTACTAGTGTTTAAACTGCTTTTCCTTTTGTGAAAATAAAGTGTGCTTAGTAAATTTTCATGTTAGAAAAATTCTAAATCGAAGAAATAAGCTCAACAAATATTTGTGTACAAAGATGATTAAATTCCATATTATTAGTAGTAATTTTAAAAAACTACGTGGGGTTTCCTAGCGTTCGGTTAATTACGATGCCCCTACAGTTTCACCAATTTCACGCACTTTCAATTTCCGATCATTCAATTAGCATATCGAAATTTTTTTTTTTAATCATTTCTGATGTGGTTATTTCGTTTGGACAACCTGGACGTTCTTTGTCGAAAATGCTCGTACGGCCAACTTTAAATTTAGCTGTAAATATTATATGATCGAAGGTGAAGAGTCCCCATAAACTTCACCGACTTCAACTTTATCTAATCATTTATTTTCTTTGTCAATCATTGCTCGATATGCTATTTTTTTCGTTGTTGTTAAATCACAAAAAGTTGTTCACGTTAAATGGCTATCATTCACAAACTAATACGTATTTGTTTGAAAATTTGATAAGTTCTTTGTAAAATGTTACTTTTACGACAAAAGTTACTTCAGTTCTAATAGCACCATCTCTTGTCGAGGTTAGGTAACTAACGAACTCCTCTCGTATAAAGTTAATATATTGTAATATTTTTGCGTGATTAATTTAAAGAAATTTTCGAAATTTCTAAAAATATCAGAAATTTACTAAAATTAGGGGTTGTGAATCCGGGAATGCCCCTAGACACTCTTTCGGCAAATGAAAGTTTTGTTTGAGGATAGTTCTAAAGCGAAAAACGGGAAATGAAATAACTAATAACCTTAGATGTTATAGCCTTCTTCTACATAAACACAATATTTTTCAAATGCAACTTTAAATAGTGAATCGAAACTAGGAAAATTGGAGCAACTTCTCAATATACTATGTCTGAATGATATCTCGACATAAAGTTACAAATAATAATTAATTATTGTTAGTTTCATTGCCGACGGTTTTGTTTTCATAGACACCTATGATAATTCTTAACAATTTAAAATATACGATTATTGAATTGGATTCCGAAACGAACGATTTTGCTGTAGTGTGACGCAAGGACGCAACTGCTGCCGGGATTCTGTGTTCTAGGAAGACATATTTGAACACATGCAACACTACAACGTTAAATTGTACCGAGAATTTAAATGATACGAACCGAAAGACATTTAATTGACATTTATAACTTTTGTACCACTAACGTATGCCCTAGAACTTGCTGTAGAAATTTCTAATGTTAACTTTCGAAAAAGAGAATGATAGATATAAGTAATTAATATACGTCTTCCCCACGCTTGTCGTTGGTTGGACTTATATTAATTTTAATATTAACTTTATTATTTTTACGCCCCAATGATATTCGGCTCAACACAAGATTCTTCCTCTAGGGATCGGGTTTCCTACCAACAGATGGACCCCCATACCCGATAGGTGTACAACGTGAACTTAGTAAAGAAGAAGTGACTACGGTGCTGATGACAGCTAACCTCGTTGTTTTTAATAACATTACAATATCTAATTGTGTCGGTACTTTGGCAAATGTAACACAAGAATGTCTATATAAGCATTAATGTATTAAATATCACCACTAAAATATTTTGTTTGCCAAATTGTAAATTTCTATAATCGGTATTAAAATTCTCTTCAAGATCCTCGCTTGCGTGAATATAAATTTGAAATTTTCACAATTTGTTTTGCGCACATCTTTTAAATCATCTACGCAGTTTACTTCTGTATACAATAAGAAATTTGTACAAAAAGATCCTCTGAGGAAGAACTGAATTAGAGATAGATTTCTTGTATTTTGTTGCCCCGCATTTCCAACAATGTTTTCCATGCAGTTTTGATTTAGTTTCTTAGTCTGGAGAATGAGTTTACTAAGATACTATCAAAAGATCCTGCTATAATGAATACAAACTCACGAAATACTGAAACAAGCGCGTAAGTAAAAGCAACCCATAACAATTTGGTTGTTTTTGTTACGAACGCTACTAACAACACGGCCGCTTAACACATCCGTCTCAAAATTTGAATTCCAAAGTTTTGATCTCGGATAATAATTTTCGGCAGTCCGATAGAAGTAAAACGTATTAATTTTTCTTGATTGTATCAATAGGGCACCGCGCGAATTTCATGTTTTTTCAACATTCCGAAATCTTTGGAGAAAGCGCTGGCGCTGCCGCTATACTGTGAAATATTTCTCATACAAAGCGCGCATCATCCCCTCTTCAACCGGTCCCCTGCTTTCACAAAATAATTACGATCACACGCATTCCTCCCTTGTTCAACTTTGTATTGCGTGTAGTACTATTCGAACGACCGAATGAACGTCAAACGCTTTTAATTTGAACATTGACATAACTTAAATTGGATTAGACGATAAAACGCCAATAAATGTCCTACTGAATTGCCGTCGCGTCACAAACTTACCCTGGATGGGATAGGATGAAGATAGGTTTCGTGCTGAAATTATGTTCGTAAAATGGCCGGAGGGAAATTACAGCAAACATCGTTCCTACAAGATTAAGATGGATTTACTTCAATCATGCTGAAACAATAAACTGAGTGGGCAGATTGAATCTGCATATAGTGTAAGTGTATACACAGGTATACCTTGCGCATATATTAGAGAAAGATATTACACCTATCGCATTCATAACAAACATTTTATAATTCTGCAGCGGGTTTACATTTTCTTTATTTTTTTTAATAAACAGTCATAAAACATATATGTATTGTAATGTTATAAATTTAATAAATTGTTTTAGTTACGCGTAGAGTAATTTTTAATTTCCACGATGATAAATTAATCGATTTTATTAGAAAGGTACCGTCTTTTACAAGACTAACAAGGCAGTTGTGCAACTTAAATAAAGTTAAATGAACGTTGTTTTCAAGTAACATTGTTACAGCTACCGCCCAAAGTCCTGTCGCAAGGTAGCCATGGGTTATTTATATAAATTAGCTACTGTATCGGGTCGTTACGTGACAAGTGGTAGACGCGTCAAACCCAAAATTGTATATTTTTATACAATTTATACGGCTGTACTTGTTTTACAATATTTAAAAAACAAAAAGTGTTCGATTATGATGGAGTTACCACAGGATGTTTTAGGTAGAAGCACATTAACTTCTCGTACCTGACCATTAGTATTAAGAAATGGTCCTCCTATATTTCCCGCATTCCTTACCTCTGTCACTAGCATATTACTTCTTGCTGTAATCTTATTTCGTCTAGAAGACGTCAGAAAGCAACCATAACTGCGACAAGTGTATATCAACTTCCAGTGTTCACATCACAACAGTCTTGAGTTTCCAAGAAAATCATAATAAATTTAAACAGTAATTATTCGCAACCCAGAATTAAATATACATACCTTCACAGTAGTTTCAACAGCGCACAGAGCATCTCATATTAATGAATTTCGGAATCCAATTGGGTCAAAATCTACGCGACCCTCTACCTTCAACCGACGCCGTGCTACTTTTGAAATTATATAGAACGACAGTAGAGGCAAATGCGTGGAGTGACGTTCTTCAATTATGCTATTTTGTAAATGCATCTCAAGAAAGTGCAGCTCTTTGGTATAGAAGTATTGTGAAGTTAAATCCTAACGTAGACTGGAATAATACCCTTAAAGCTTTCAATTCAAAATTCTTAAGGCGGGACTGTGAATGTGATAGCGAGCAGATATTTTAATTAGTTTGTATACTGTCGGGGTATTTCTCAATACTTCATTTTGTCTATAGTTTCTTTCAATTACATTAGCAACCAAGTATGAAACTAGGTTTGTTTTTTGTTTGTTACATCTTTGTTCAAGTTTTGTGTTATTTGTATATAGGTTTCGTCTATCCTCCTAAATTACAGCCTTTTATTTACTTGTTCTACATATTTTTCTTTTTGCATTATCTCCGTTATTACTTTTTCCTATAAGTTTTTGATCTCTTCTTATACATTTTCTCAGAAGATTTGTATTGTACTATTTTTTTTAATATAATCCGTTCTGCAACATATTGCATGTTTTTTGTACATGCGTATTCCTCCTTTTTCACAGGAAGATATTTAATAGTTCTTTTGACTAGTTATATTCTGAAAGAATTTAATAAATGCACTACTGTGAATCTAAAGGTAGATAAAATTTAATGCAAATTTTAATTTTGGTTAAAGATATCCAAAAGTAAATTAAACGATGACTTTAATTTTTAAATTTTATAAAGTTAATTTAATTAAATTTAACGATAATTTTAATTTTTTTTTTTTAATGAAACCATCTTAGTTGACGGGTCCGAAAATTGGGTAGTAACGAACCAGGAACCGTGTACAAGCCACATGAAGTACCTGAGAAGAGTATTTGAAGTCAAGACAACATACAAAATACGAAATATTGAAATTAGAAAACAACTAGGAACAATATCGCTGAACGTAAAGATAAAGAAACATAAACAGAGGTGGTTTAAACATACCGGCGGACAGGTCAAAAGGGTAGACAACAGGAAGAAACAGAATGAAATAGATGGACTTGGAATCAAAGTATAAATGAAGTATTAGAAAGGAAAGGAAAAACATGGATAAAGGGTGGAGGGAACAGGATTATGTTATGTTATTAAAATCAAAAAATAAATTTTAAATGAAACTTTGTCGAGGGTTGTAAAAAATTAAAATTTTGGTTATATATCCCTGACTTACTTTAAATCAAGTACAGTGTGTACGTTAATAGTTTCTGTTTATTGTTTGTTCGAGAAAACATATTCATTATTGTACTAAAACATGTTGGTAAATATTTTAATTATTCAGTTTTAATATACAAAGTTCTGAGTTCAAGAAACATTTATGGTTTACGTTTTAGATTGCGAACAGAAATCATTTGTAAAATTTAAAGTGGTAAATCATGGTTTAAAAATAAATCAGAATGCAAACGGTAGCCGACCGTGTCGTGTTTTGGCTTTTCTATTCTTGTTCACATACTATGTTACGCGAAAGGATTTAACAAATGATGATGTATGTATAATATGGCTTTATTATTTAGTAGCTTTTCCTGCAATTCTAAAATAAATTCAAATAAATATTTCTTTGAAAGTTTGTAGCTTATTATATGTACTATTACCGATTATATATACTGTTTATTATACTATACTTTTTTACCCAAAATACATATATATCCATATATACAGCGTGGAAGGAAAGTAACGGATAAATTAATTACCTTTGTTAATATTAATTTTTTTGAAAAAATCGACGTCGTTTTTTAAACGAGAACTTATATTTTTTTATTAATAATTTCAGTAGTACTCTTTATTCCGTTTTCAACGGCATAAAATTCTCAATATGTTACACTGAAAAAAATTGAGAAAAAGTGTCAAATGTGTGTCAAGTTCAAAAAAAAGTGTCAAAGTTCGAATATCAAAAAATAATTAAACATGTAATTAACAAACAAGAATCCATAATTACACCTGTCAAAAGTAAGCAATAATATTATTGTCATTTGCTTATTCTAAAGTAGACTTTACCTTTAGCAAGCTCCTTTATCAATAAAAATGGCACAATTAAGCGAGAAACATACAATTGAAGTGTTAACGATGAGCGGTTATGGCGACAGAGTCAGAGCACATCGAGAAGTGTGTCAGATTTTTAGAGATAAGTATCCAAATCATCCAGTAAATCAATCTACCGTTAGTAGAATCGAAAACAAATTTAGAGAACACGGCAATGTAAAGAATCTTCCAAAAAGTGGACGTCCGGTGGCATTAAATGAAGATGCACAACTTGACGTGCTTTTAGAAAATGAAAATGATCCACATTCAACTGGCAGAAACCTTGCTTTGGATTACAATGTAAGCCACACTTCGGTTCTAAAATTTTTGAAAATTCAAAAATTTCGCTTATATAAGCTACAATTGGTTCACGAGTTGGCAGAAGATGACTTTGATCATAGATAAGAATTCTGTAAACAAATGCTGGAAAGTTGTAATCGCGATGCAATGCTTTCTCAGGGTGTTTTATTTTCTGATGGAGCAACATTTTGTTTAAACGAAACGGCCAGTAGACAACATTGTAGATACTGGTCTAGGGAAAATCCTCATTGGATACAGGAAATTCATGCTCAGTATCCTTAGAAAGTTAATGTATAGGTAGGAATTACTGGTGACCAAATTATAGGCCTATTCTTTCTTGCAAATAATTTAACTGGAGAAAGATACCCGCAATCTTTACAGTTGGAACTGAGCCGCATTATTTCCCAATGCAAAAAATCCTGAACTACCAAACAATAGGGTTTGGCTGTACTCCCCCTCATTATGCAAATGATGTTCGACGCTATTTGGACCAAGTGCTTCCAGGAAGATGGATTGGAAGAAGAGATCCGATGGAATGACCGGTTAGGTCTCCCTATTTGACGCCTATAAACTTCTTCCTATGGGGGATACTTAAAAAATAAAATGTATAAAAATCGATCGCATAATTTAGAAGATCTTAAGCAAAGAATTCGACATGAGATTACATTAATATCACCTCAAACTCTTCAAAATATAAGAAATGAATTTAATAATCGTCTTGTGTGTTTCAAATGGTACAGGATCGTCATTTTGAACATCTAGTATAGTGAAATAAAAACTGTGCAATTTCTGTGCATATTTTTGTAATTAATTTTATTGTTAAAGTTTTTTTTCTGGTCAATAAATTTAGTTTCTTTTTATTCTAATATCCGAACTTTGACACTGTTTTTCTCATTTTTTTTTCAAGTGGAACATATTAATAATTTTATACCGTTGAAAACGGAATAAAAAGTACTACTGAAATTAATAATAAAAAATATAAGTTTTCATTTAAAAAAACATTTGATGATGTCATAACTTTAAAAACAAATGACGTAACAAGATGACAACGATGTAGTATAAAGTAAAATAATTGAAATTGCTATACCCCTTCGAGATTTCTTCAACAAATAAATATTAACAGAGATAACGAATTTATCTGTTACTTCCCCACAGTATATATACATATACACATATCTTAAGGTATTATGTAAACAACCTTTAATAACCTTCAACTTACAACAATATTTTGATGCTTCCTTTTAATGTCTTACTACAACAAAAAGCATGCAATAGTAGTAGAAGCACTTATTTGAAAAGGTAATATCTTAGAAAACTGTTTAAATTATGTTCTATAAAAGCAACACTTCGTTTTGTGTTTACAAAGGTTTTATTTACGTTCGAGGAGGTTTACGTTACACATCAGACGCAGACAAACTTTAATGTACCCAATACGCTACATAAACATAAAAATATTTTCGGGGCAAGGAATGCAGTTTATATTTAGTTCGGTTGCTGGTCTTAGCATTTTTCCAATGTCATATATTGTAGGATTTTTCTTCAAACGAATATTTCATACTTACTATATCTATACCATGTATCATGATGACGGTACATTATATTGGGGAGCTACATACGTCAAGTAGCTGCCGAAAAACAATAGAAAATTGTGTGCTTATTCTTATTACTTATAGTAGGAGTCAGTTCCCATGTCGTAGTATCGACTGCCATAAAAATAGGCTTTTAATATATTTATGCACATACGTAAGTGATTATGTGGTTTAGGCTCGACAACATCTGGTAAATGTATGTCATGGGTTTTACTTGCGCTCATTTTTCGATAGCTGTATAAGCCTGGAATAATTATATGTAGAAGGTTAAGCAAATGTTTTTGTGTTTAATTTTTTAATGTGTGCATTGAAGAAGATATTCTAGGTAGAGCAAAAAAGTATCCGAAAATAACATCCAATTTCATACTTTCTACATTTCAAGTGCAAAATACCTTAATGTACCATAATTTGCCTTTTTATTACAGATATATTCAAGGCGAACCGTTTTGAAATGAACGTATGCAAATGCCAATTCAGGCGTTATCAGTAATATTATCAAGAGGTTCAACTTTACTCAGCTCAAATTAAATAACAAATAAAAAAGAAACAAAAGAGCCGGAAATTCGGAAAAAAAAATAAAGCTATGGGTTTGTAAAGTGATATAGTGACAACAATGGTAATTTTTTAGGTGTCCAATCGCGTCAACAATTGTTTATTTTAAAAACCAATATATGTCATCGCGCACCATTTAAAAAAAAATGTTTTGTAAATTTTTATTTTTGACAGGGCCACTGTATAAGTACCGGATATGTATCAAGTGTGATCGGGCAAACAAATGAGACGATCTCCAGCTTCTGTGCAATCCACATTTAAAAAGTAGGAAATCTTCGGCAATTGTGTAGGTGGGAAAAGTGTTATTGCCACAGGAAATTTTGATAATTTTCCTTTCCAAAAATACATTCATGTCGGAACATAAACGAAAGCTGTTGATTTTAGATAGATTCTATGCTTTTTGATGATGTTTTGCACTACCAACAACTATACAACCTCAAATTTTACCGAGAATTTTGATGACTATAGAACGAGCAATATTTACAGCATTTACAACATTACGGTTAGATATGCATAAAATTACTCTGAGTATTGTTTCAGGAAGCTTTTACATTAAGTTGGATGTTGTTAGATATAAGGAAAGGGAAGTTGTTCAGTTTTAGCACCACCGTCGTTAGCTGGACATAAAAATACCAACTGGAGTGTGAGAGTAACTCCAAAGGTAATAGGTCAGAAAAAAAAATTCTACGTCCAAAACTGAAATCTCCGCCACAACGGGAAAGTTAACACTGGGCGAGTGGACACACTGTCACAAGGCCTGATGTATACGTAGCGATAGTTACAACTAACCTCGATGCCGAAAATAATAACATTATAATAGAATGTGGTATTAAATATAACTTCGGTACATTTAGTTAGAAAAGAAATGTCACTGTTGGAATTCCAATGAAGTATGCAAACTACAGGGGAAATTACTTAATAAAATGTAATTTTAACCCTCAAGTACTATCGTGTTTTCAGGTAACACAACTGCTATCGTGGGGTGTTTTACACCCCACTCTTTAAATTTAGCTTTTTTTTGTTAGTTATCTTTTTTTTTTCACTTTTAAACCCACAGTGTAATAACTAGACCTTTATCTTGCGATTGTTGTAAGGAAAAACAAAACTTTATTTAAAGCAAAACAGAAAATTAGGAGGAAATGTTACATTCATAAAAATTATGTAAAAAGTATTTCTTCGTACAATTTTTTCTTTTTACAAAATTGTGTTCTGTATTGTTAAGATGTCTTGGTTTTTTCTGTTACTGGAAACTATGGTCTTACTCCCTGTAAAAGAAAATGCCATTAGCATTTCACATAAAAATTCTGACAATGACGTTGTGAGGCGTACATTTTATTTGACAAAAAACATGTAATGTGGTATTTCATGTAATCAGATTTTTATAAATTTCTTACAATTTACCTTTGTAAGCATTCTGCGCATTTTACAAGTTGCTCAGAATGTTCCTTGCAGACATGCTGATGACATCTATGACACGTGGTTTTTATTTTCTTGTCTCTATTTCGCCCGCAGATGTGACACCTTTTGTAGGTTCTGCTTCTTGTGGCTGTTGTTGTGGTGTTTCTAAGCCTAGTAAATTTTTGATAATTGAGTTTAGCTTAGTTGACAATTCTTTTGTTTGGTATCGTCTTTTTACGTGGTCATTGACGAGTTCTCTTCCTAGACGAATATAAAATTCTCTTCGTGTCATGTTAACTGTATGGTCTGAAGTGGCTAAGAAAATTATGTAACTGTTGACACGTGAAATGTCTACCATTGCTCCTAATATAGCCATTGGCCATCGTCTGGTTCGTCTTTGGCAGGAGTACGTCATACACTTCTGGTCTAAAGCATCAACTCCCCCTTTGGTACAATTGTAGAAATTTATTATTTCAGGTTTTGCATTTACTTCAACATTTCCATTGTGATGCATAGACGAAACCAACAAGACACAGTTGTTCTTTTTTGGTATGAAGGAAACCAACGTATTATCGTGCGTAAATCCAAATTTACAGGTGTTTATTGGTTGCTGTTTAGTTTGTAAAAATGCTGGCGGAATTTCGCGCTTATTCTTACGAAGTGTTCCAACATACGTTATACCAACCCGTTTCAATTCATTCAACAGCTCTGTAGAAGAAAACCAATTATCTCCTGTTAGATTTCGATTTGTATTGATGATCGGAGAAATTAATTTGAGTACACTACGTGTTGGAACTGAAAGTTTGTTTGGATTGGGTTCGGTTGTCTTTCCTGTATAAATAAATGAATTGATCAGATAATGCGTTTTCGAATCGCATAAGCACATAATTTTGATGCCATATTTTTTTGGTTTACTCTTGATATATTGGCGAAAAGAGCAGCGGCCGCGAAATCCAACAAGCATTTCATCTACAACAGCATATTCGCTGCAACTGTAATTATTCGTACAGTTTGCGTTGAAAATTTCATAAATTTTTGAAATGGCAGCAAGTTTATCACCATTGTCAATCCTGTTCCTTCTAGTTGTTTGATCGTCAAATCTTAGCACTGACAAAAGAAACAAAAACCGTTGTTTAGACATGACACCTCTAAAAATATCTCGTCCCGTACCATCCGTTGCAAAAAGACTTCTAGTATCTTCGTGGTTTGATTTAAACACTCCTGCCAAAATTACAAGTCCCAGAAATGCTTTCAATTCAATCATGTCTACATGTTCAACATAACTTGCCGTTGGTCCATAAGAAGAACTCGTTTCCGTTATTTTTGCATTTGTATGCTCTAGTATTTCATTTAGAATTTCTTCCGTAAAGAAAAGAGAAAATGCTTCAGAAGGTGTTCTTGGAGGAGTATTTACTGCCGGACCCTTTGCTCCCGGTCGAAGAGTGACTATATTAGAAGATCTGGTACGTGAAGTAGCAGGAGGATTTTTGGACCACTTATATCGATTTCGTCCATAGAAGTAACTTGTTCTTGCACTGACATCACCTAAGTCTTCTTCACTTTCGTTTTCAGATTCGACTTCAAATTCTGAACATGTGTCGTGATCACTATGTTCGCTTGCTGCATCACTCAAATCATCATCACGTTCATCAGGGCATTCACTTTCACTAACATCATCGTAAAAGTTTTCGGCAAGATTTGCTAATTGTTCATCAGTTAGAAACTTTATCATATTGTTTTTACTATTCAATACACGTATTATAGAAGGGAAATAAGGAACAAGTTGACGACGCTCTGGTTTGTGAGGAACTGAGTAAGAAATTTGTTTGAGTCGAATATTTATACGCCGTACAGAAATCAGGGGAAATGCCACTATTTGATTTGTAAAAAATCACCGAAGTCGAACATAAATGAGTGAATCCCCTGTACATGTAGGTACTATAATAAAAATCGCCGAATTGGAACGTATATAAGTGAATCCCCTATACTTACATGCACAACAACATCTGTGATTTCCCCAAAAGAGGACGAGGGCTATTATCACTATAAAATTCTAAATCATTGGTTAGAATACACTACGCTATTTTTGAAAAAAACAAACGTAATTGCTATCGTGGGGTGTTGAGACACCCCAAAAGCTATTTTTTGCTAAAACTGTAGAATATGGTAAATAATAAATTACACTATATTACATATCTCATTTGCATAGGCGAATACCTGGAACCTTAGAAATGTGACAAAAATAGTTTTAGAAAAAATTAAAAAAAAATGACCTCTGGGGTTCCGAAACACCCCACGATAGCACTTGAGGGTTAAATACCAAGTGAAAATTTTAGAAGTGGTAGGCAATCTTAATCTTGATTTGCAGTAATGTTCATATTATATTTTAAAATTTTCTATTTGTGTAAATTTACATAAAAAATAAGAGTTACTTTGAATGTATAAAACTACACAAGTTGTAGAAGGCAGAAAAGCTGCCTCCTATTTTCAGGATACTTTTCCCCGTTTTCTCTAGGGTGGTCTTAACCCCCACTTCGGGCGGTGGGTGATGACATAATGGAGAGGCGCGCACAACAATTCCACATCTTCGTGTATTTCCGTTGCATAGTACAATGTATACATATGCAAGGAAAGTAGATGTTGCTTATAAAGTGTATAATTCGGGTGAATTATACACTTATAAGCGGGTGCAGATGTAGAATTATCCACATTATGGGCCGCAGAAAAGTTGGCCCTTAATTTTAGGAAAATTTTCGCCCATTTTTGTAAGGGTGATGTGTGCTAATCACATAAATTCCCAGAGATGTACCAAGTTTAATTATACTTTTAAGAGCCGATGTATTTTGTTATTGGATATTTTTGTAGAATAACGTAAACGCTCGTGCTGGTTGCGTAAGGTACATATTTCGTTCTAGTATATAGATATAAATCTGACAGCTAAACGTTTATACATATGTGACTGGACGCTTCCTCGCGTATTATAAATTACATTGACGAAATTAATTGAAATAATTGTACCGAGCTAGTCATCTAGTTCTCTGTAGTGCCAGTACTACTACTGGAAGCCGGCCAATGAATATCTTGCAACACGTGTTGCGTGCCATGGTCTTTCTCTATTCTAGCACTTCATCGAAGTGAGTCAAGTTCGTCGTTGGTAAAAACAAGGCAGCGGTCTTTATGAATATATGGCAGCTGGTAAACAAATTCTCCGCCATCGTCGGTTTTAATTTAATGAATTAAAGAGAGATGAGACTTACGTCTCCTTAGAACAAAGAATGAAGGCTTGTGAAGTATACTTTACACGTGGTAGCAATATTTAATTACTGCTGGTGGGCGCATTGTACAGCGGCGGTTGCCGCTGTTTACAACTCTTTTTGTATAAGGGAGTACGTATATAATAAATCAACCAAGATGGGTACATGGTTTTTATAATAATTTTCACACGTCAGCATCAGCACGTTTTTATGTTGTTTTACGTAATATTTATTTCCTACTCCCGGCTATCTTACTGCATCGTTTGTGTGATTTACTTTGGTTGCCCTTAACAGCGGAACGTAAAATAATTAACCCAGGATTAGGAACGTGTATAGAAATGTCAAATATTTTCGTAAAATTTAGTTTTTTCGAAATTTTGGGTTGGTAGTAGCAAACGTACATTATGACGCTCGGACATGCCCCGATCTGTAAATAATATCCACAAACGCCAAGTTGCACTTGCATTGTGATACAAATACCTATTTAAGACCACAAAAACAGAAAAACTGATTATTGAGCAGGATAGAAGATTTTTTATTTACAGAAACGAGTAGCGCTTCACGATATTAGCAGAGACTGGACAGACTCGTGTTTATTCGTCTCATGATAATGGGTTCGTGTTGCCTATTGGTTTCCCAGAGAGTCGACAAAACACGAGTCTGTGCCAATTTATGAAATTGTATTCGCTTCTGTAGGCTGAATCATTACACACCAGAAATCAAAGTTCAGTCGAACGAATGGTGAACGTTCACCAAAGAAGGCGCAGACGATTCCATTAACTAGGAAGCTTTTGGCGGCGATTTGGATTTGCAGGGTATAATCTTTTAATCGACTATCTGGAGAAGGGAAGGACAATCACGGGACAGTACTACGCTGATTTATTGGACCGATTCGATACTAGTAAAGAAAAAATCCTCTACTATTATAACGCGTCAGCCCACGCGACAGCAAAACTACAGTACAGCTACAGTACGAATTGGTATTTACCAGAGTTGGCTTCCTTTTTCCAAACTTGAAAAATTGACTTGGCGGAAAGAGGTTCATGTCAAATGAAGAGATCATCATCAATAGAGTCCTATTTTGTGGATTTTGTATATATTTTTTTTTACTTAAATTCATAGAGTACTGCGATAAAATACTGTAAAACTTCGTCTTTTCTAGAGATATTTATTGAAAATAATCGTTAAAATTCAAGTCGTACATACTATTTAAACGTTTTGAAGTGAGCACTATTTTCCTTCTTATAAGTTATAATGTGATTCTTTATATTTGATGGAACATTTACAGATAATATTTTGTGCAATGTCCACGTTACGCATTTCCTTAAGTAATTCATTCAGAATGTTTGTGTGTGATGCCTTAAATAAATCTATTCGTTTTGTGCTCAACTCAAAATTTGTTTGTTTATTTTTTTAATTTATTATTTATGGGTGCTTAACTTGCTAGGCAATATATATGGTTACTTCGGGTAGACATTAAAATTTTACAAAAAAAGGAAAACGTTTACCTTTTAACATATGAAGTACAATACATTATTAGTTTTAGTATTAGTTAATTTTTCCGATTTCGACCTTCTACTTCCTCTTAGGTACTCCTGAAACACTCTATATATACATCAACCTACAGGAAAAGGGAACGAAACAGGATACCTATACACACCCAATAAAAGAATAAAATAACGAAATTTTGTACCACCATATTTGGTACTTTTATTATTACGAATGATTAGGAAGATCTATTCGTGTTAGCTCCTAATTTTTTAATGAGGCAAATACCAAAACGCTATACATACAAATTCAAGATTATTTTTCAATATAGAAAAGTGTTTCATGTTTGTAAAATGAGGGAACTTGAGCGAGCAATATTGAATTTTCAGGCACACAATTACAACAAACACGTTTATTTTGCCTTACATAAGTGTTCAATGTATCTGATGATTGCTATATTTATGTTATTTAATTAAATTACTCGACCAAGTTCAGGTTTTCACAATTTACTACGAAATTTTACGCTACTACGCTAGAGTACTTTCAATTAGTGAAGTGCATGTTATAAGTGCGCAGAAAGTTTGTTATTGTCGTACATATTTTGAACAATATGGGCTGCTTAAAGATAAAAAAAGCAATTTAAAACTTTTGCAATATATAGAATGTAATGAAAACAAAGATACAACAATTTAGTATAGCCATATAAGAGATGTTTAATTCGATACTTTACACTTATTTAGTTGGACTTCCATAGAAAGCAGCTGCGAAAGTCTACACTCAATAGTAGTTATTTCTACATATTATCACATTGGACAAAACGCATGCATAAAAAAGTGCGAGCACTTAAAATGTAAAAGTAAGATCTTGCCTATTTAAGTGTACACTTATGCGCTTTGGAGTTTAGGTTTTACTATATCGTTTTAGTAAACCGTACAAAATTTACAGTGGGAAATTTACTTAAAATAGTGCGGAGTTATATGAATTACTGTTTGTATTAATTTCGACATTCAATTTTTTCTATGTATTGAACCAAAAAAGTAGTTCACTTTACTCTATTTTGGTTGATCCAAGAGTTACTTTTTCTCAATGTCACAAATCGCAGTCAACAAGCTGATAGATATTCAACAAGGTGAAATGCTCCGCTTTAACCCTGCAATAATTTTATTTTTTTAACAATTAACGTATTTACAACTACAAACAATATTAGTTACAAAATATAGGCACATTTAACACAAAATAGGCTGCCTTGAATTTCACGGAAACTTCCCTTCCTTTCCTATTTTTACTTATTGGGCAAGTATGATATAGTTTGTTGGTGTTTTGGTTATTATTTTTTTTATATTATCTATGCTGACAATTGATTTTGAATAGCAGAGTTGGCCGCCGGTTCTAACGTCGCCTTTTGTCCAGATATAAAATAAAATCATTTATGGCTTTTTTGTTGGCTCCACTACAGTTCCTAATGAATGGAAGCTTGATAGTAGCAAAACATTGTTTCCTTTTTTAACGGAAAACACAATAAAAATTTATTTCGAAAGTATAAAAATTCGGAAGAAGGAATTGTTTCTTCTTCAGTAAAAAGACTGTAGAGGAGTATCAGGTATACTTTTCTCCATAATTTCCATAATTCTTAAGTTTCTTTCAAGTTGTTTTTCGGCTTGACTAGACGATCCAAACCAGTTGTCCATTGTCACATTTCTATTGGTTCCGTAGATTAATTCGCACAGTTTGAGAACACAACATTTCCCTTTACCTATGTAAGGAATCACATATAAAAGGTTTTCGTATGTTCATCATTACCATTTGGATCCCATTTTTACCCGGTTTAATAGGAATATATGCCCTAAAGCTACATTTCCTCTAAAACCTACGAGTTATCCTCTATTGTAACGGTTTGTCATCTCTTTTCCTTTCCACTGTGGTGGTTTTGTCGAATCGTAGGCAGTTTAACAGAAAGATGAAGCGTTTTGAGCACATACTTTAAAAATCTGAACTCCAAATATTTTTGGAAACAACTCTGATGTAATCACATTATTTGCTTTCAGTATTTCTTCACACCCTGTTGGGTAACAAAATACTTGATTCGTGTACTTTCTAGGCTGCCTGAAGATTTCTTCATTAGTATGTAGGATGATAAAATCCAGCACTTCATAATTTCCAAGCATCCCTTTCATTTTTTACCTGTTTATCATTCTCTGGCGGACAATATTTTTTTTTTTGTTGTGTACAGGTGGCTTTGGTATACTATGGCGAAGTAGATCATTCTTTCCTTAACATTTTTTCTTTGTCATTCTACTTGCTTCGGCTCATTTTTCTTTTCTCTCATTTTCACAAACACTATTTTCATAAAGTCCATCAGAGCTTACTTCACTTTTACTCCGAATTTGTGCATTATTATCTTCTACATCAGTTTCGTCCTTCTCATAAGCTCTTACTGACTCTTCTAACTCTGCTTCAGTTAAAATTTTTCTCGAAAAAGCCATTTCTAACAAACACACGAACTGTACCGGGAGTGGTAACGCGGCGGATGAGATATGACTCAAACTCAATTTAACATGCGTAAATGAAGAGCAATCAGAGCAACACCTTGCCACAATATTTAGTATTAATTTATTTAAAGGTAGAGGGAACATGATCCTATCTTTACCAGTATTAGACAGAGTGTTCGTAAATATACCTTACATACTTTGGGAAGTGATAGTGGAGATGATAACAAGAAAGAAAATTGTAATACACTGAGATCCAATTGGGCTTCCAGATATGGAAATTTTAAATTTCTATTTACACCTGCAAATTTGAATGTGATTTCGCGTTCTAAATGAAGAAAGCGATAAAAAAAGGAAAACAATCGCAGAAAGTTTATTCAAACTTTTTGAGATGTCTACCATAGGCTCAAAGAAACCGGATGCTTTAACTCGCCAAAATCATGTAGTGGTAGACCTTGCGTAGTCCGTACGCCAAACATCGAAAAAAATATTTTGCGGGCTGAACTAGGCGAATAAGTAGATCCGTATCATTTATATTAAAAGATTCATCATTTAAGGTTAGAGACGGACTGCTGCGTATCCAATCTTGCCAATGGCTAGTACCAAATCTACTTAAACTTTTTACCTAACAATTTAAACAAGCTACTGGAGAGTGCTATTAGGTACTATTAGAAATATGTATTTTATGCATGATTGAGCCTTTAGCACATTTTTCGTATAATGTAAGGAACTATTTAAATGAACGGTTCGAAAGCAGATGGATTGGTTAGGTAGAATCTGCCGAATGGCCACTAAGATCACCTGATCTAACCCTCAGGTTTGTTTTCAGTTTGAAGATATATAATGTGATATTGCATTCAATTTTGAAAATGTATGTAAATAAAAAATTAGGAATATCATATCTCGAAAAGCAATGGGTATGGGACCTCAGTGTATTAGAATTTTTTTTTGTATCATCTCCTCTATTACTCACCAAAGTACGTAAAATTTATTTATTAACACTCTGTAATGTATAATTAAAATAATAAACAAATGATGTCGTATATGACACCATGTTAATATTCTAGTGCTAATAGTTTAGTATGTTATCTATCTATTGATTACCAGTGTTTGGGAGTATATATTGTGTACATATGTATAATGCAGGTGAATATTTGTCCTATTGAATGGAAATTGCAATAAGAAGAATTAAAAATTAAAAGGAGCTACAGGTGTTTTATACTAAATAATTTTGAAAACAACTTAAACAATATGATATTGTTTTAATCGTTGTTAATAGCAAAACAAGAAATAAATTCAATGCAAAAAGTTTCGGTCACTAGATTCAAATAAGCCCTCTAATACAAAAACATTGCAAACGTTCTGCGTAAACATAATTGTCCTTATGGAGTACATTTGTCGCTTTAATTTGCTGTTACTTATGTACGATTTCATCGAATTAGCACGATGTATAGGCACAGAGCGGCACTAGTTATTATTTGAGCTACAGCAGGGCAGATACCCAGCTATTTCATTTACGAGCAGTCAGCGACGAGCAAACCAATTTATCCTACAGAATTTCGGTACACTGCACTGATTCGCTGTCATTGATTCCGCGAGAATGAACAAATTTCCCAGGAAATTGTTTTCTCGCTTGGTTTGCCGCGTGCATATAAATTTGTTTTTATTTTTTTCATTTCAAATCAAATTAACCTTTCTAAAACGTTTGAATTGGGAAACAGGTTCGTTAATTGGATCGGTCCATTACTGTGTTACTAATTATAATGGCAAATTCACTTTTAGCCAAGTATCGTGATTTTAGTTTAGGTGTTTTCCATATAACAAATCGATTTGCTTTATGTGTGGTGACGGCCCAATGAGCAGTTATGCGCATCTACATGCAAACTACGATTGTCTACAGTTTAACGTACACCAATACGTACACTATTGATTCGCATGTCAACAATGCAGACAATGTAAACAATGCGTAAATAATAAACATAAGCAAAAATAAACCCAAAATTCATTTACTGAGAGCTTGTTGCAACTTGTAACCATCTAATTTTTTCAGTTATGTTGATTTGTGTTGAGATAACTACAATGCCCGGAAGGCCAAAAAACGAAATTTTCAACTAAGGATTAACATTAAGACTATAAGTAACGGCAATATTTTTTACTAATTACATTTCCAATAAACTTCTAGCAAGGATGCATTATTGGCATCTGTAATAATATTTTATATGTTGTTGTAACTCAATGAGCATTTTCCTACATTTTACCTTTGGTAATATAAGTTTACTAACGCTAATAGTGTGTAGTATTTCGATGTACTAATATTTGAAAATTAATTAAAAAAGAATAGAAAAATTGAAAAATGCTCATTGGAAACATTAGCTTTTATAAGAATATTTGTTTACCTACTGCTAAATTGTTGTTAATTAAAAAAATTGTAAGTGATTCTTTTTTTTTTGTGTAGGTACTGATGAAGTTAATAATTTCTTGGCGACATAATTTTCACCAATAAAATGCAGGGAGAGTTTGGAAGCACGAACGGGGATTTAAAAAAGCAAATTAAAACATAGTATTTTTCGAAATGGTAGGCCACCAAAAATAACATATCCACATTTTACGCTTCCCTTTTGTTTCTGCCAATTCAGAAAATTTCTCTTGCAAATTTCTGCATACGCGAAATACGTGTCGCATTCACACATGCGCGTTTAATAGTTTACATTGTTGATATTGTCTACATCAAGACCACCGTGTCAACAATTGCAATTGTTTACATGTAGACAATGAATTGTTGACATGTCCATTGTTAACAAGCACATCACCGCCAATAAGGTGTAAAGGTTTTTAATGTTCGTCATAACCTCAAGAGTCTTTAGTGTGTTAAGTGTTTGATGGCTTCGTTACTATTACCCCGTTGTCATAAAAAATGAAGCGCAGTTAATTGTGAATGGTGACTCCGGATCGTACCGGAGTCACCTAACTCCATCCAGTTAGGAACAAACCCTTTTACAACTGGACCACCGAGCCGTTAGATTTTGAATTTCAAAATCGCAGTTATAATTTGTATTTGGATCAACTTGAGCGGATATTTTAAATTTATCGTGTCAGTCGGCGGTATTCTCAGAACAAACTCTTAAATTAACTTATGGAATTAGCAGTTTTTATTTTTATTTATTATTACATAATTTTATAGTACACTACGGGTATAGGTAACATTACGTCGATGGAACTTCTCCTCCAAATAAAGAAGAAATAGAAGAAATAATAATAAAAAAACCAATAAGAGTCCAGGAAATGACACAATAACAGCAGAACTTTTCAAATCTAAAGGGCGAAATGTTGTAGAACAGATATAGAAATTAACTGTAAAAGTATGAGAAAAGGAAGTGAAGGGAATAGTCGCGAGCAATGACCTACCCTTTATATGAACAGAAATGGAACTGAATTTGATAATTACAAAGTAAATATTGCTGGCAAAATAATGGCAACATAGGTACATTAAAAACAAATTGGTGGAAAACAACCGAAGCTGTTATAAAAAAAGAATACCAATGTGAGTTCCATTGACGAAAAACCATTGACGAAATCCTTACGTTGAGAGAATTGCTAGCAGAAAGTTATGAGTATGGAAAAACTGTAATGGTTGTTTTTAAAGACTTCAAACTAGCTTGTAAAAAGAATAAAAGAAGACAACCTTATGAAATGTTAGAAGAATTGAGTACAAATAGTAGATTAAGAAAAATGATAGGATTTTATATCGGAAAACAGCAATGCTTTGCATATAACCTCGTGGTTTTTTTCGATGATTGGAGAGAAGAATTAAAAAATGTAGTAAGAAGAACAAATCAAGAATCAAGAATTGAAAGACCAAGGGAACAAATAACAGTAATTATAGAAGCACAGAACCTTCGTTGGATAGAGCATGTCGAAAAGATAGATGTAGCAATGTACTGAAAATGTTATCGACAAGTATAATTAGTAGAAAGAAAGGGTTAGATCGAACGAAAGCCAGGTGTAAAAATGAAGTTGAGAAGGACAAGGAAACAACAAAAATCACAAACTGGAAATTCCAATTTAGCTCACAGAGTATATGTTTGGGCATTTTGTCGACCGTTAGACCTAGAACTTGATGATTTCTCTTTTCTTTACATTCTCTCTTCAATTTTCGAGCTCTGCGCTCCTACCTTCTGTTTGGCATTCTGTTCTTCATCTTCTGATCAGATTCAATCCACACTAACCATTTCACCACTCTTTCATATTCCATTCCCTTATCTTCACCGTTATATTATTCGTACGGTTACAAAGCTGAGTACTTTCTGCTCACTGTAAACTTCATAGACCATATACTTCCTCAGTTTTCTTCTTTCCGGTTACACATCTGGTTATTTTCCTTTCCAAACTTAGAAGTCAATACATAATACCGTGGTCTCCAAATGATTTCTTATTCAGGCGCGGTAATAACAAAAAAATTTGACAATCAACAAAGAAATAGAATTTGGGCTGATAAAGACATAAAGACTAGTAGAGACAAAAATTATAATGGTAAACGGCTCGGTAGCCCAGTGGTGAGAGAACTTGCTTCTGACTGTGGCAGAGTTAGGCGCTGATGTTTCAAAATTATTTTACGTATTTTTGTGGCATCTATGAAAGAAGGCAGAATACACAAGGAGCGATCCTAAGGCAATTGTTTATAAGACGACTTTTAAATTAAAATAGCAGTGTTAACGTTTACCTAAGGCATGTGGGAAAATATGAGCACACCTGACGTAATAGCAAACATAATTCCCAAGAAAATCATTTAAAATTAAGAACCGAACTAAATTCGGCAAGAAACATGTGATTGTTCGAATTTTATTTTTATTCATTGCCATTTTAATTGTCACCGAAAGTGTACGTATCCAATAAAGGAAGATTAACACTAAAGTAGATAACAAGTAACAAACATGTGCTATCAAGCGACAACTTATGGTAATATGATATACAAAAACCGCACTTATTTGGTTACCTGATAGAAGGCAGTTAATTGTTTATGCGTTGCTACCATATGAGGCAAAGAAATTGAAAAACAAAAGATATAAGACGAGAAATAAACCGCAATGTTCAAGTAACTCTACGCTACATATGTATACAAGGTTACGTATAATAATGAATTGCCACGGAAACTAAAAATCGATTTTATTTCAAGAGTATTTGTTTTAAGTAACAGAAACGTTTTTCTCCCTTATACTTCGTTTGTTTGTAATGCGTACATTTTGTTTTGAAGCACCATTGAGTGGATTTGGGTTTCCGGGTTGAAACCGCGTCGTAATTGCACAAGAATTCCAACGTTTCGCTTTCAAGTTCCATACAATTGTCGGCATTCTCATGCAATTACGACGCGGTTTCAACCCGGAAACCCAAATTCTTTAAAAGAAAACAACGACCGCGGAAGCCTACAACAACACACACCATTGAGTGAGTCTAAAAGTAAAATAAAAAAGTATACAACGGGAGTAGCAACCATAAGCTGTTCAAGAATCATACAATTTAAAGTTTATTGCCAAATTACACAAACGCAATTAGCAAATTGGGCACTAACGACTTTGTGGTATGTTCATGTAAAAAGACATTTATTACAGTAAGTCTGTAGCTGATCCACAAAATTATAAAATTCAAATTTAAACGGTTCAATGTTCGCAGGAAGTTTTTAGTGATGATTTGAAGGCCTGTGCTACGATTTGTCAATGTTGATAAACTGTGGTTCCACCCTACACCATTAAACTGGAACAACAATCGAAATACTATTCTCCGTCAAAAAGGCAAGATTATTTTAACGGTTGATAAGACCACGACTCTATTCTGGAATTCGTATCTTACAACATTTGTTGACTATCGCGAAAAAGAACGAAGCACGTGCATATTACGCTATACCGTTGGGCCGTTTAAAGGCAGAAATCAGTCTAAAGTATCTGAACTTCAATGGCAAGAATCCCCGAGCTCCTTGAACATCGTGTTAGTCCTGCTTGCACAACACTCACCATCACACGGATCTATCTCCTAGCGACTATTTCCTACTTTCACATTTAAGGGAAGAAATTTTTATTAAAGCTACATTGAAGCATTGATATCAAAAGGATTTTCTTGACGAATAGAATGATAAGAAACCGTTTTTCTTGTTGGCCATTTTTTTAACATTCCCTAAGTGTGATATTCGCAACTAAACCTGATTTCAGAAGAGTGTTTCTTCTAGCGACGCCGTGCTACTGGACGCTTTATAATTATGCAAAGCTTCATCGGGCAGAAAGGATATTGAAGTAGCTCCACTTCATAGTTATGGGTAACTCTGTATATACATATAGCGTAGATTTACTTAAACATTGCGGTTTACTTCTTGTATAGTGGAGCACCATTCCAAGATATATGTGAAATCTGATAGCCTCGTTTTGCCCGAATGACCCCCATTAATAGAATGGGTATTGGCTTACATACAAGCTTTCGCAATGAGATGTGCTAAGCCGTTCATGCTTTAAGAATATTTTCTGTATTTGCCATGTGTTTCTCAGCAAATGATTGAAAAAAAATGTTATTTAATAGACATAAGGGTAAGAAAAAAAATCTTTGATATATCATACTTCTATATAGATCCTACCACTAATAGATACTACTTAATCCAACAAGAAGATTAATATATTAAAGACGTTTACTAACGGAGGAACAACTATGCACGTTAATCAAGTCTGATAACAACTAGCAGTAAGCATAAGTGCTTGTCCTTTCTATAAAAAACAAATGAATGGCTGAAAATCTCTTGAAAATAAGAAACACCAAATCTGCCCATATACCCTTACTCCAAAGCATGAAAGTTGCTGTTAATTCGAATGTTTTTTACACATAATCAAACAAGTTTTAATATCTACGGATAGATTTGAACGGGAGATTAACCTAAAAAAATACGTTTATGGAAAAGAAGAAATCTGGTTTAAAATTTAACGAAGCGTGTTGGCTAATGAGTCGGATATCAAGATTATAACAAAAGAAAGGAAATCATCCAACTACGAAGCCATATCCAAACCAATTTGGATATATCGCATTGAATTATAAGCGAGTTCAACATTGAACTACTTTACAAATTTGAAAATAAACGCCTTCAGTTAGAGAAAAAGTAAATTAAAAGTAAGAACGAACCCATAGTTGCCTCATATGTTCTAATATGGTTTTACGTATGTTGTTTCAACCATATTGCCAAATATCTCACTTATGCTTAATAAATATATGTATAATAGAAGATCGCCGGCTACAAAGAGTCATATTTTTTTCCTATGCCAGATCTTGGCATCATACTTAACTGCAGTAGTTGGTATCTTAGATCATGCTTTGTTCCATTAAAAAACACATTGCGCCTCCTATCTACAGTTTTCTTTATGACTTATTCTTTAGACACAATACAATTATGAGGGATACCTTTTAAATTTTTACAAAAATAAAGAAAAAATGTTCGATTCTTTATATAAAAATGCCAATATGAAAAAATCATAATTTTTTTATATTGGTTGCCCAAAGCTGCCATATCTGGGGAGTAGGGGGATGTGGGATGTGTTGCTACCCTAAGTCCATCAATTGCACAGCTCCAAGGAAATGTGTTGCTGTGTTGTCCCCATGAAAAGAACCTTTTTGTGGGCCAATCGTTGACGTTTTCTAGCAATGCATAATATGCACCTGTAATAGTTTTACCCTTTTCTAAAATTAGTCTTTGACGATCCTAAAATATAAAAGCTATAACTCTGCCTCCGCTGGCAACCCATTGTTTGAAGCATTCATTCGTCTCAGGCCTGTAGTGTTAGTTAACGACCAAACGACTGCAAACCACACGATTTCGTTTTTGTTCAACTCGAAGATTGTTCAACGTTTCTTGTGCTCATACGGCTAATTTCAAAATGTTGCAATCACTTACAAACCGTTCAAAACGATGTTCAGATCCACTATAATGTTGATCAAGCTTCTTTTCAGTCCACTAGGAAATTTGTTTTCCAAGCAGTAGTGTTTTAAAAACACACTAAACACGGTTTCATCCATTTTTTGGAAAATGGTCGATTTGCAAGATTCAAACGAACGTTAAGCACATAGTAACAAACCGATATGGTTGACATTTGCTCTGAGTTTCTTCAAGAAGTCCTACTAACCGATAATAGCCTAGATACGCACCAATGTTGCCATCTCTTTAACTTTTCAAACCACCTCAAAGGTAGATCTGTAAATCTATGTTTTATTCCAAAAAATCGGTTTTAGTTTTGCCAATACAAATTATATGCATCGCCCCAGCAAACTTTTATGGTAAAGTGAGGAAGTGCCACATCCTACGCAATTGTTTTTTTTTAAGATTCATGAATTTTATCTTCATACAGTATGAACGCTTTTCAGATTTCCGAATCATAAAATTACTTTGTTTCTAGAGGAGGCTTAAAAATAATCGTTTAATACCTCCAAGAGGTAACACGCGGCGGAAAGCTGGAGACAGATGGATGCATTCTGCAGTTATAAATAACATTACTCTAAGCGTTAAAACATCAACACACCCAATGTTTAGACATAAATTTTTCTGTGACCTAGAAAGCCAATGTTTTCTTCAATTGCCACGAACTAATTCTCGGTTGCTTCATATGTATTCATTTAAATTATATAATATTTTTATATTTTCTACTTTTAGAAATATCACATAAAAATATAATAATCATCGAAACCAATTAGAACAAATATGAATTATTGAAGCATTTTTCTTTCGAGAAGTTATATGGAATTCTAAGGTGAAAAAAGCCCTTTAAGCAGTATAGTTTTCGAACTCTTAACTTGTTGTTAAGGTATTGCGACAAGAAAATGCAATCTGTTTGTTTGGACAACGTCGACCCAATACTTGCCTTACAATAATCAGCTGACTGGGCAGTCGGCCAAAAACTGCGACTAAATAAAACGTAACGAAAAATAAATTATACCGAGAAACACGAATGCCTTCCAAGCACGATATATTCGGAATTGAAATTCGGAAGAGTCAATTTGAAAATTTCAATTTTAAAGTATTAGTATATATGCTCGTGTTATAAAAATTTATTATGGCGCTCCGTCTGCTTCCCAGTAGAAATGTTTTCTACTAGGAAGCTCCATTCTACTAGAATGGAGCTAATATTGACGTCCCTCGTTACGAATACAAATGTAACCTTTCTCAGACCAAATGGGGAGCCGCCACACCCCACATTCTGAATTTTTCGCGGAAACTACCAAAAATATTTTTTTTGCAACTTGAACTTGTCAGTAACTTCAGAAATTGGCCTTTTCAACTATTTCTCAATAAAAGCTTTTTTTTGTTTTTTTTCTTTATATTAGAGAAAATAATTTTTTGCGAGTGGAGTACGTATGTGCCCCACTTAAACCGTTGTGTACTACGTTTTGTACAAGAATTGCTCAGATTAACAGATTATCTTTGCCTGAATAATTCCAAGTCTATATGTGTAGATTCCGGTACTATAATTGCGCATGAGTTGAAAGATATTTTTAAAAAATTTCAGCTATGTTGGACGCTCAGTTCGTTTGTGTGAGTCAATGGCAGTCATTAATTTTTGAATTTGAAAGGCAATACGCCTATTTAAATTAAGACCTTTGTACGATCATTTGCCTCAGTGAAATTTCTTGGCAGCTGAATTTCAACGTGGTCGTACCAACTTGGTATGACCATTATCGATCACATCGGAAAAGCGCATCAAATGGTACTAGATTGAATTAAGGTTACATTTATCATATGTCGACTGAAGATTTGGCCATGAAATAGCTAATCTTGGATGCCGCGTTTGTTCACTCAGGACGAAAAAAGCATTGGAATTAATATTTTGAAACCCCCATTAAAAACAGTGTGAGCGAAATAAGCCGGAGTTTTGGCGACAATTAATAACTCCAATTGAAACTTGGATACTCCTGAAGCCAAGGCACAGTCGAAACAGTAGATCGCGAAGGATGAATCAGCTCCGAAAAATGCAAAAACTCCCATCAGCCGGAAAAGTAATGATAACAGTCATTGAGTTGTGTTATTCGACTATCATGAAAAGGGAAAGACAATGGTACTATACACCATTATTTGACAAGCTGAAGGAAGAGACTGCCCAAAAATGGTCGCATTTGAAAGAAGAGAAGTTTTATTCCTCCAATGGTGGCCGTGATTAAAATTCACGAATTAAGGTTCGAATTGATAAACCATCCAGGTTATTCTCTAGATCTCGCCTCCCAGCAACTTCTTTCTGTCTGAAGAACAGAAATATAACATTTTTTCATTGAATGAGGAGCCCATCACATGCTAACTACTATTTGGACGGATTAAAGAGATGGAGGCGTCGCTGGGGAAAATTTATAGACTTACAAGGACACTACGTTGAGAAATAAAAGTAAATTTAATAGAAAAATACTTGCTTCTATGTTAGGCTGAAAACCTTTCCAACCACCCTCGTAAATACAAAATCTATACATCCTCTTTTTTATTAAATCAAGCATTACTCACCACCAATACTTAAAGCTAAATTTAACTATTAATGTTAAATCGATAATATACTGTCAATAGCAGTTGAAATTGGAAATTAGACGTTTAAACTATTTAAAATCGAGAGCAAGTTAGGATCCCGTCATCATCGAATGACGACCCAGTTTGGATTCCGAATGAGAAGACTAATCACAGCTTTAAAATAATTTTAAAAGTCTTTTATTTCTAGTATAAACATCGGTTGTATATCCGGAATTTATTTTTAAACTAAATAATTTATTAGAAGTGGACCCTTTCTAACAAACGATTATGGCAAGCAAAATAAAATACATTTTTGTTTAGCTTTCTTCAAGAACAAAATACAATTAGTGAATATCTTACAGTACTTTAAACCAAAAGATTATTAATATATAAAAATAGGTTCAACGAACGTGAAACTATCAACAATAAAGAATTACATCCTTTAATATATGAATTTTCAATTGCACTTGAAACAAGCGTTACATATGTGCTATATCCATTCTTAAACAAGTGGTAATTTACTCCGGACACAATTTGTTTTGTTTCGTTAATTTTTGACTTTTGATTTGACTTACGACGGCGTAAAAATTAAATGTTTAGTGTGCGACATATATCTAGCGTGCTGGTCACCAACACATTGTAAACGGCATGTGCGAAGGGCAAACCATAATAATATCAAAACCGGTGTCGCCGTAAAATACGAACAATTCTTGTTTGATTTATGTACAATGATGATTCAGTGTAATCTGGCGTTTACTTTGTTAAACAACGATTCATTTATTTCATTTTGGAACAAATACGCCAATATTACATTACCGAGCAGGACCACTTTACGAAATTATTTAGCATCTGTACATCTGTACATTTTGAAAATAAAATTAAGGCTGACCTGAAAAATAAAAAAGTGTGCTTGTGGGTGGTTGAAACAACTGATTGCAGAAAAAGATCTGTACTTAATGTTATGGTGTGCAAAATAGAACCACAGCAATCCCCATCTTCAATTTTATTAACTTCTAGACGAATGTACTTTCCAAGTAATTTCAAAAGTGGTGTTAAGCACATTGGAAAAATTTGAAATATCCAGAGATTTTAATGTTTATGACAGATGGTGCCGCAACTATTCTTTTTGTAGGCCGGTATCTTAAGAAACAGTGTGGAAACTTTCTACATATTACATGTAAAACTCATGCTCTGCATCTCGTGGCAGAGACAATTCGTAGATGTTATCCACAGGTGGATGCGCTAATTGCGAGTACAAAAGCAGTGTTTCTGAAATTCCCAAAACGTATTCGCGAATTTCACAGACTGTGTTCTCATAGCACCACAACCGATCCTTACACCGATGGTTACAAGCGGCATTTTACTATCATAAATATTTTGAGAGTATAAAGAAGGTGGTTCTATTATTGAATCCGAAAAAATCTGCAGCTCTCAAAACAAGTCAGAAAAAATTTAAAGATAGTCAGGTTAAAAGTGATTTACAAACTATTCACAGCAATTACATCGGAGTAGTGTAAGCAACAGAAAAATTACAAAATTCTTCACTGTCGTTAGAGGAATCATTGCAAATTCTGAAAAATGAACACGCACAGCTTTGTTCGCTAGAAGACGCAAAAAATGACTGTGCTCTAATTAAGTGTTTTAGACAAAGATTCAGATTTTTTTAATTCTGCAAATATAACATCACTAGATGTAGAGCGATCATTTTCTTTATACAAGAACATATTTTCCTTACGGCGGACGCGTTTTGCAGAAATAACTTTGGAAGCGCACCTTATGTTAAAAATATTTGATCTTGCTTCTCCAGTTTTCTTCCAGTTCCAGTCTTCCAGTTTCAAGTCAGTTAAGTCACGGAAGACACTGAAGGTAAGTTTTTTTTAATCATCGAATTACATACGCTCTCGATTTTATTTTTTATACATATGACTAGAGATGCCAATTTTCCGTGTTCATTCAGTAACATAGAAATAATTTATTGAGATCAGTTCATAATCTACAAAAACCATCTTAAGCACTTTTTTGTATCTAGCACCGGAACGGCACCGTTCGCGATAATATATCTCTGCATGCTGACTCCCTTCGCATGCAAGAGTCCATTCGTTAGCTACTCCGATGATACGCACCCGAATTTGCCCACTCTATTTATAAGTATCGTGCTTCCCTGAGAACATTGTATATTACTATGAACCTGAATGATGCAAAACAGTGAAGAAGATGATGGTTATAAATTTATAGATTTTTCAATTCATCTCAGAGCTTAGTCACAGTTTCATTAAATTTACGTATAAAACTTATTCAATCCAGATGTATCAGCATACGCCAGAATATTTCACATCTCAACTTGCTTTGTGCAGCCAGTTTTAGAATTAAAAAGTTGAAGGCTTTTATGAGAAGGCGTTAAAAGGTTTTTGTGTGTTGCAATATAGTAAAACGTCTTTCTAAAGACCGTCCCTTGAAATAATTGCACAGATTCATTTTTACGTTCTTGGCTATATTCAAGTATACGCTATATTTAGGATAGTTGCTTTGAATTCGAGAAAACGATTTACGCCGCCTAAAAGAAAGAAGTCGTCATAATTATGGGTCTCGACATCGCGTTTTATAAACTCAATTCGTAGCCTTTAAGTCGTGCTTAACCTCGGCGAATTACGTGACAGGCAACGGAATATAACGCGAAATTTCATAAAATCTCCATTCCTAAGGGTTTTCTATTTTTACAACAGCGAGATATTATTCAAGGATCTGGGTCATATTAATATTTCGTTCCGATAATTTTTAAATAAATCTGCTGTATATTTCGCGAGGAAGAGCGTCAGTCGTGAGCATTATAAACGAAATTTCCTAATTTATTGAAATTATTAACTCTATTCTCATTACTACGATGAAAAATGTTCTAGATTTATAGGCGTGATTATAAATAATTATGTAAAATGGCTTATATCGAAACAACTGCTTGTAGTCATTTGTTCTCAAATATACAATACGAGCGCAGTTTAATAATTACATATCCGCCCTTGGCAAGAAAAAATGTATTAAGTGTAAAAATTAATTTTATATTGCGATATAGTCGCCTTTGAGGACGATACATGTAATCCAGCATTTTTTCATATTGGTAAATAAGAAATAATTGCTGGGTGCTAAATCTGACGAATATGGTGAATACAGAAACAATTCGCATCCTAACTCAGAATTTTGCTATGACAACGGGACACTTATGCAAGCGTTCATTGCCTTCGCGTAACAGAATTTTTTTCTTTCACATAAATTAGTACAACAAATTTCGCACTTCCCCTTATCAATGCCACTTAACCCTTTCACCTAGCTCTTTTACGTCAATATAATGGAAATTGCTTCCATTCCATTATTTTGCAAGGCGACGCACAAATAAAAGCCCTGAGGCGATTTGACTAACCACTGTTTAAATGTGTTGATCACTAATACTTTATTAAATCGACCCCTTGAATAATTATACATGTCTGGCATTGTATACAGGAGCGTTATGTTGCTGAATCATATATGAAAATTTAAGGTCAAAGGTAAATCGTCTAAATTTAAAAATTCTAATGATGTTTGCAGAATTTCCAAATACCACTGCGAATTTAATATTGTGGAACAAAACAAACGCTCTTCAAATGCCACAGTAAACATTAGATCCGAAAAGTTGGCTGCGTTATGGAACCCGTTGGACCCCCTAATGGTCATCACTATGGTTCACAGTCAAAAGAGTAGGTTTTGTCAGTCCATTAGGTACAACCGATGAAACTATTACTTCGTCTTACTTTATTAATAAACTATCTACAAAGTATAGTTCTATTCAACAATTTGTAATGTATTCGGGGGACATTTGTTTTTTATAAATGTTACCTACTAATTGGTAATGGCGCGAACCGACTACACTAAACTGATTCCAAAGTTCCAAGATTCCATGTTACAGTATCCATTTAAGATGATGATGATCTACCAAACAACTTCTACTTAAAACATTTTTTTATATATTTTGTATGCAACTACGAATGTATTCTACATTCAAGAAAACAGCGATTTTCAGTTTCTCCCAATAACTTATGTTTAAAATTTAAATTTTTCTAGGCGGAGCTCAGAACTCGAAACTCTACAACTTTGCTAATTTAAAGAAATGCCTGTATATAATAATAAGATGCCCGTGGTAGTCTACTCAATTTAAGACATACTATAAAGTACAGGTCTTGTTTGAATTAAACTTTTTATCAAGTAGCTCTCTGAATAATCGCGAAAAGTTTAATAGAATCAGTAATCTACACATCAATATTTTCTCTTGCATTTAGCTATAAATAGTTAATGTGGAGGCGTCGATTACGAATTTTATGCATCTGACGTTTGTAACGATATAATGATCTGAACAATTTTCTGAAAAGAATTTTATACGAAACATCAACAATTTTTATTTTGTATTAATGATTGCAGCTTATACATTTATCACACTATAATTTTCTGTGTGAATTATGCCGAAACGTAAATGTACTGCACCAAATACTATGGAACTGTCCCCCGGAGAAAACAGCGCTAAATAGCGTTGAAATCAGCAAAAATATAACTATTGCTGTAGTATGTACCTACATTGCCGTTCAGAGAAGTCGGTCGGTTGGTAAAAAACATGAAAACGTTACAGAAACAAACGAAACTAAAAACAAAATGCAATTTTATTGTATTCGGATCCTCCTGTCGAGTTTATCCCACAACAACTCTATAGGATTCAAATCTGGGCTTTGTGGGGGCCATGTCATTACTTTCAGGGTGTGCTGTTCTTCTTGCTCCTTTAGATAGTTCTTACACACTAACGCAGTGTGTTTTGGGTCGTTGTCGTGCATGAATGTAAAGTTACGGCCTATTATACGCAAACCTGATGGCACTGCATGATTCTGGAATATTGCAAAATAATTTTCCTTCCTCATTACACCCTGCACTCTGCATAAATCTCCCGTCCCAGCACAGGAGAAACATCCCCACACTAACACAGAACTACGCCCTTGCTTCACTGTAGGCACAATGCAGTTCGGGATCACTTTTCGGTTTTAGATCTTCGGACATAAACTTGTCGATTTTGCCCAAAAACCTCAAACTTTGACTCGTCACTCCAAAGCACGTGTTTCCAGTCATCTGACGACCAATCTAGATGAGAACGGGCCCACTGTAGCCGTTTTGCTCTGGTGCCCCGACGTAACAAGGGTTTTCGAATGGCAATGCGTCCATAAAGGTCCGCTTGTTGAAGTCGACGTTTTACCGTACTCGCCGAAACTTGTTCTTCACGGCCGCGATTGACTTCGGCTGCTATTTGTGGCGCTGTTAATTTTCTATTGCGTTTGCTTAATAATACAATTCTCAAATCTTCAGCTTTTGTTGTTTTCCTAGATGCTCCAGGACGAACACGATTTTCTATAGTTCTCATATTTATTTTTTCAGCAATTTGTCGCCCCGAATATCCTTCTTCAAACAGCGTAATAATGCGTGAACGTTCTTCTACACTGGTAGGCTTGCCACGTGCCATTTTGAAGTAAATTTTCTTAAAACTTTCTCGCAAAAACGACAGATGCACACCAACACACGTTTAACAGTAAAATGAAGCAAATTTATATCTTTACGCCTGTGATAAATAAATAAGAATGATACTGCGGTATATTTCCTAAATGTATTGTTCGTTAATAATCCCCAAACGACCCGTTTCAAAAGATCGGTACTTCCGAGAAAATTCTTGGAATGATAATAAAAGGGACTTTATTGTGGTTGTCGCAATATTTCTACTTTACATAATAATTTATGGCTTTAACCCCTTAGAAAAGAGTGTATGCTTAATATTTTTCTAATTTTATGTATTAATAATTGTATACAGTGTGATATAATAGATTTTTATTGTATGACCGAACTTCACTGAACGGCAGTGTACATATTTAGCAGGCACATCGTCTATGGAGATGCATTTTATTTAGGGACGTCGTTAATGAGAAGCAATTGATACCAATTGACATTCTAATCAGAAATATCAGTCCACTTTGCTGTTGTAGAAAATAATGCGCGTGGTTACAAATATAGTTAACCTTAGTTTGGGCAACAACGTCATGTTAGATTATTCCACATTACATAAGCGTAAATCTACAGTGTATTGCTCTAGATTTATAATATCGACTTAGGTTTAAGTTTTGGTCATAATTAATTTCTACGAACTTCCCTGTACATTAAAAGACAGTTCTAATTATTTCAAGGAAAGCCAAAGATATATACGTTGTCTAATTTTAATAGCTGTGTATCTAACAGAGAAAGGAATACTGTGGTGGGGAGCTTAGGTGGTACCGCCTACCATGGATGTCCTCTCTTCCGTTAAATACGTATGTATTATGGAAGACATTTAAAATAAGAGTTGTACCTCGCCACTTCAGAAGTAAATTCGATGAAGCTATTTGCAAATTACTCGGTTCTAATCAGCTCGAGATAGGGTACCAGACAGGGTACTTACAATTTAAGCAAGTATAAACCGTGGTCGTTAGAGTATTGTTATTCCATTTTACACTTATCGTTTTAATAATGGGGACTAATGTGCGAGTGTGTTGGTAATGGTTAAGTTGGGAAAGTAGAAGAAAAAAATTTTTTTATCTCAAATTAGGCGACTAGTTTCGTGTCTAACAAACACGTCATCAACCCAAAAATGAATAAAGTAATTAGATTAAGTATTTTTTTTACTTTTTAGACTTAATCTAATTATTTTATTAATTCTTGACCTAATGATGCCGCGAAACCGGTCGCCTAATTTGGAATAAAAGAATTTGTGAGAAGAATTTTGAACCCTTTTTTCAATTTTCCCAACTTAACTTATCGTTTTGTTTTACCAAGCGACTGCAATTTTGCCGAAATTCAATTTGAACGAAAGTATGTTTTCTTTTCTTTGATATCGTAAAAAAATATAGTAAGTAACTGTTAAGGACACTTAGCATTTTATTTAGTAAATTCAACGTTCTGTTTTTGCCTTATTACATAAATTCAAGGTTTTGTACGTATTACTTTGTAAATCTAATATTTCGTTTATCTTATTTCTTGTAATTTCGTATATTTGACATTTATATTCATTGAAACTTTAACGTGTACATATGTAATATAAAAATCGAAATTAATTTCTTGTAATATTCGCAAATATTTCAAATTAATGAACCCCCTAAATTAAAAACCACTTTAATAATCATTTGAATAACTGTGCGAAAAAACTACCGTTAGCATTTGTGTTGCAAATCCAGAAATGTAGATGTGGACGTGATGGATAAAGAATCACAGCAGAGAAAGAAAGCACAATGGACATATGCCATTTGTCGCTCCTTCGCGTAAGCGCAATACAGCATTTAGACATCGCACAATTTTTGGTTTCCATTTTTGTCGCTTTTGCATGGGATAGTAGCACAGAGCAGTAGGTACTACAGGTGGTGTACCAAATAAATATTCGAAATAACGAGGTGTGGCGGCCACTTCATTAATTCTATTTCATGATGTTCAATTTTCCACTTTTGAACAATTTGTACGTATTGCAAAGTTGCTGCGGATGAAGGAAATATTGCCTCCATTTGTGTAGGCCGTATGTTAAGCAGCTAGCAATTTAGCATACTGTCTGGATGTTAGTCTACCATCAATTGTTACCAAATTTCTCGTACCATGAGCCGAGATCCATCCTCAATAGGCGCTCTATACTCTGCTGCTTCGCTGCATTTTAATAATATTTTTCGTATTACGTTGTGTTTCTTGCTCTATGTACAAGCAGGAATAGTTTTCGTACAGTACGAAAGTTATTTGTAGGAAGATTATTGTTATCGGGATCTCTAAAACTGTTGACAAGAGGAAGCGATACTTCGAACAAACAAATATTTATTTTCTTGTTTCCCTACTATCCTTCTTTTGGATTATTGTCACGTAAAATATTGATTTGTTTGTTTCTAAATGTTGCTCTTTATATTTGTTAATACAATTACTAATACATCGTAAATTGTATGTTTGTGATTCTTATTGTTGCTATTAAATGAGATTTGGTTGATAACCGGTATACTTTAATGTAGTAAGGCAAATCACGAATGTAAATTTTATTGTTTTCCAAACAAATAATATTGCAGCTTATATAGTAAAATTGCTGTAATCTTGTAGTTTAACTATTTAACGCAATTTACAATTAATTTTGAATTATTTAATTTCCTTTTTATGTAATATGTATTAACATTGGTAATGCACGAATTGTCACTTGTAGGTTCGTATTATCGTATGTCTAGCTGTAGCATTTTTGCTTCCTTTCTATGAATATCTCTTATCTAAAAATAACAGAGAAATGATGAGCGCCAAGACAAGGCACAAGTTTCTTGAAATCATTAACGGAATTGTCGTTACATCTAGCCTCACAAAGTATTCTTTGAATTCCGCAGAATCTATAAATAGGCACCATGGAGAAATCGGAATCATTAATTTTAATAATGGCTTGGCTTGCCGGGATACATTGAGACATAGTATATTATTTTTATTTTTCTCAAGGTATATTTTTAACACTATCATACTTGAACAGGCAGACTTGTAATAAATTACAAATGTTACTAAACTACCTGTTTTAATTGGAATCATCGTCGGAGCATTAGGTAGCAAAAATTCTCTCTTTTTAAAATGTACCCATAGAGGACTTGATTTTAAACTTAATATTTCAACATATGCGATGACCTAATAATTCTCAGTAGTCTAATTAATTTACATGGCTAAGTCTCTGGGCCAGCGGTTAAATAAAATCGTAATGTTGGTAGGAAGTATTGTATAGAGAATTAGATAAATTTATGATTGCGGAGCAGTCTATATTTAAACTTTATTTACCTAACTACGGATTAACACAAATGTTTCACCCAGTGCTTAGTTTTATAAACACGTTTGCCACAATGTTCTATAGTAGTTCCTAATAAATAAATATAAAGATTACTACTAGTGAAGTTGAAAGAGGTAGTGGAGTCCTTTAAGAATAAGAAATATTAGTAATCCAGCTAAAATAACTTAGAACACCTTGCAAAATGAATAAAGGATTTATCAAGGTATATTTCAATGTTCCTTATTTTCGAAAGATAAACTGTATGCAATATTCTTCGAACCAAATATCACTTGAAATTTGCGGATATTAAGATACTTTCAAGAGGTAGATATTAAAATCAAGGATCTTTTACCGTTCACCTTATTGGTTTTCTTACAAAGAAACTTTTTTTAAAACTGAGAAGCTTTTCTCGTCAATAAGCGAATTTCATTGCAACATAATTTGCTGTCGAATTAGCTTATTCTAAGAAGAATTGATATTAAGGAATTGTTGCATATAAACTCTCACATTGTTAAGCTAAATATTCTACAAATCTCTAATATTAATAATGTTACGAAAGAAATAAAAAGAAACTTTTATAGATTACTAGTTAAATGGAAAAAATGGAAAAAGTTATATACTAATATTCGTAAATTTCGTTGTAATTCGTTTTTTTTTTCCTATATTAATATTATTATGTCACAAGCGACGTAAGTGCAGGTTTTCGGTCGAGGATTGAAACCGCAAATATTATATTTTTCCTATTACCGATGATGAGCAGTGATCTGCGCCTTTCACTAGAGCTAGACAATAACTTTTAGCTTCTTTATCACGTGTTCGGCAGCTTCTTTATCACGTGTTCAGCAGCTTCTTCTCACTGCTGAGGCTTTTGTACAGTGGTCATAATGACAATTGGTTCTTTTGAGTTAAATTTTTTTCCAGGTGCTGTTTCTCTGACCCCAAGTCCACGACATCATCAACTCTAATAACTCTGGACCTCAGCGGACGATCCTGTGACTCGACAACTCTCCCTGCCAGTAAGTTTTCCACTTCTTGCCCGATTCTATTCTGCCTACCCAGCGTCATCAGCGTGGTTCCGAGAGTATTTTTTATCTCTACTCTCAATCGCTATTATTCCTACGCTCCTATTCTAGGCATTTTCTGATGTGCTCTGTTATATACATCATGGTAAGCTTATGGGAATATTCATATGTGCTGTTTCCCAAAGCACTATTTGCGCCGCCATCTCGTGTTAAGCGGTCAGAAAACTGCTGGAGGGATGGTTTGGGGAACAGTACTCGGTTTGTGTCACTGCTTCCTAAATGACAAGCATGCGTTTCTTTGGCGCTAAAGGGCGCCAAGAAATGTCTAGTTTGTCGTTTTGAAAGTTGTGGCATTAACTGTGCGCCGACAGGGATATAGATAAAAAATACTCTCGGAACCACGCTGATGACGCCGGGTAGGCAGAAACATATCTGTTGCTAGTGTATTTTTTCTCTCCTTTTGCGTTTGCCGTGAATTATTCCATCAATACCATGAGGAAGCTATCTTAGCATTATTTTTTTGGTATTGTTTCTAGGCATGCATTTTCCGATGTGATCTTTCTGCTGTCTCGGTCAGGTAAGGCTAGTGCTCGGCTATGTAATGTTTTTAGTCGCTGTATGGGGGATTTTGTAGGTGTGCACAAGTTAGCGCTCCATAGGTGACAACAGACCATGCTTACAGAGCAACAGTTTGACATCTGCACCTAAAGGTGGGTCATCACTTTTATTCACCAGTGAATATCACGCAGTTAGTAGAAAGACATTCACTTTAATGCTGTTTAATTATCGGGATCAAGAGGAAAATGTGCTTCTTCTTTCTTTGCCACTTTTTATGCTAGAAAATGAAAGATAGGAAGGAAAGAAATTTTGTGAACAGTGGTAGGTACAAGTCTCGGCGAATTGGTAACAGCAGCCGCTAGCGACCAGTGAATTTGGAAAAAAAACGCACCTTAGTGGGCTGTTCCTACAACAAGAAGGGACAACTGATTTGTCACTCTGAGAAAGTTCCTTCTCAAGACCTCTAGGACTTTCAGAGGCGCCGTTGGTTTTCGTTAATTTTGAAGCACAATCTAGCGGCTCATTCAGTGAGTTCGTTATTTTTTATACGGCAAATAATGATTTGCAGCCCTTCTGTTTGAATCCCTTTTATACTCAATCACATGCAGCTTTGCACTTCGCACTTTGAACTCTGAATTTGCTCTCATTGTCTCTATTTTTTATTGTTCGTTTTATTTATTGAAATAAAGTTATGTACGAATACTACTAAAATTAATGGTTTATTTGATTAAAATTTCCGAATAGAAGTTATTCGTTATTTGTGAATAACTAGTAATTTTTTATTCATAATTGCATTTTGCACAACTCCAGTCTCTAGTCATGATCTCCTTGTTTTCATCGCCACTAACGACCCTATACTTCGATCAGCAGCTTATATACCTACATAATTGCCAAAGTTATGAATATTTGTTATGTATTAACATCTAATGCCACATTAATTACTTTATATCTCTGGGGTCGTAAGATTCCCTTGTGTCCCGTTATCAAGACTAGCCGAATATGAATAAAAAGTTATCAACTATCTTTTGATAATAGATAAAATTCTTCAAATTCTAGATGCAGATTACTTACATTTAGTTATTTTATCTGCAAACACATAGTGCTTAATTTACGTAATGTATAAAATAAAATATGCGCAAACTTAACATTTATTTAAAATTTTATAAAGTTTGCCGACATTAGAAATGAGAAATATGCTTCTCTTGTTTTATTTGTGAAAGTATAATTCCGCTAGCCTATGGGTCCTAGTGCATGGATGGAATATAATTCTCTGAGCAATGTAGAGAAAAGTATATGTTCAGGTACACAGCGTGTTCAATTTCTCCTACACACTATAAAAGGTTGTCTTTTAACTTGAACACTCTACATATTATTACGCTTTTCTATACCTATCTTCAATTCATGTCAATTTTCTTCAACATTTCCTGTACCTATCAATTTTTCACGTAATTATAGATTTTTGTTTCTTTGACGTCCGATGTTTTACACGTCTTACATTCTAGAGTGACGACTCGAACTTTATTGGATCGAGTATTTCTTGGAGTTTCTAACAGCATATTGAAGAAAAATGCATCAAGTAGGTTTTATGAAATGACCATCAAATTCGTTGGTTCATGTTATTTAACTTTTAAAAAATGAAACAGTCTCTATATTTTTCTTGAATCTGATAGAGAAACTCTTCTGGACTTGTTTTTATAAATATTTTCCCCCACCTAAAATGCGTCCTTCTTTAAAGCAAATTAAATGTGAAACTATGCAGACAGGTTATTGTTTTAAAAACGTATATAGAGTGCTATATTTATTAAAAACAAGCAAAATAGTTATTTTTACATATTATTCCAGCAATTACTAGAAGTGACCATTACTTCTCTGTAATAAATAGTGAAAATATGCAGACGAGCGTTGTGTGCAGCGTAAAACGAATGGCTTTATTTGTAGCATTACATGCTATGTTTTTTTTTCAGGAAAAAAAAAAGAATTGAAAGCTAATATCTTAATGTAATGCATAACTTGGATATTATACAAAATATTATTCGAAGTGTTAGTAAAATACAAGAAATTGTACTGGCATTAGAAATAGGGTGATTAGTTGAAGTAGATATTATGCATAGAGGAAATTACAGAATATTTTTAATGAATATCTTTAGTTTATATAGCATTTCGTCGCAGCATTTTATGCAATTTAGCAAATAACTTATCTGTTTAGTTCTATAATTAATTCATTAAAGAAGGGGGCATTTATAGTAGGGACGTTTATAAAACAACGCCTATAAGCGCCCCTGTATTTAGTTTAACAAATTGAAATAATATCAATCAAACATAGCCATCTAATGAAATCTAGTTGATATAAAAAAAATTCCATAGATTGTTAAGAACTCCAAGAAGTAACCAATCAAAAAATTTGAAATAACCGCTCTTGCTGTTAATGAAAGTTGACATGAATTGGAGAGGGGCATATCGTATGTAGGCTATTGTATCGTGCACGTCGAAAACTAAACACTCCGTATATGTTTCAGTGTAATTTCATAATCCCGAAAAACAAAAGGAATGTTTGTGCTTAATACCTAACATCACTTAGTAAAACTACTTCAAACGTAAACTTCGCGAAACTTTGTTTCTTAAGTTGATTATGGCGGAATTAAAGCAAAATTTTCTTAAAATCGCATTAGGTTGATGAGGTATTAGGCAAGTAAACCATTTCTTGTTTTCTTAAACGGAAACATGAGACAAAAAGTTCTCTTTCGGCTATGTAAGAATATATAGTTTATAGTAACGTAGTAAGGAAGTTTAGGCGCCTCTTTTAACAAAAAAGGTCGGCGGCTACTAAATCCAAACGTCACCATAAAGATTCAAGGAAGTCTTTTTTTCTTTGAGTCACTGCAGTAACAAGGAGCTACAAACAATATTTCCCCCAACCACGTATTGAATACAAAAATAAGCTATATCTTCTTTTTATAAATTCAAATACATTCGAAAGCAACATTTATATAATTCTGTATTTGTATATAATGTCTTTATTGGAAAATCTTACGCACAAATAAGTATTGTATGTATTGTAATATTTAAATTGGTTAAAGGTATAGGACTGATAATGCTTTAAGAAATATTGTGCTCATAGGGAACGGAATATCAATGTAGGCAATTCAGAAAGGTATTACTGACTTGTATTGATTGTAGGCAACAGTGACAATACGCTCTTATCATGCTGCATTCGTGACGCTACGCCTTGGTCCTTAGCTTTAGAATTACATTTTGGGATTCCTTTATAGAGTTGATTTAGAATTTAGGCTTTTGAGGTATTCCTATATTTTGAGGTAGAGTTTGCTTGAGATCGTGATAAATTACTCCATGGATAATTTTTTAATCAGAAAATTCAAAATTGTCTGGTAACTAGTGGAATTATGAAATCGACAATTATTTTATTTTTGGTTACAATAGCTGCGTCAAGTGATGATGTAGGGTTGAGAATATTAAATTAGGGTTCTATAAAAATATTTTTTAATGCCAATACGACATGCATTCGTGGGATATTAATATATTTTAATTGTATTTATAACAAAAATATTCAAAAGCCGTAAGGATGCAATTCTTTACATTATTTGAAGCTGATTTATAATGATGCAACATTTGTTTTGCTTAATTAGAACTTAGTAAATGATGACTTTTAATTTAATGTGTTCAAATCGATTAAAATCTAAATATCTTTCTAATTTGGAATTGGTTATCTTAAAGGGTCTCTGTATTTAATCATAATAGTTCTCAAATTTTTTAAATATCATATGTCGCGTTATATTAAAGTAACCAGATGTTTGATGTTATAATGTTGTGCGTCTAGAAAGAAAAGCTCATACAACCAAGTATAAAAATAAACAGAAAAGTACGTACATATACATGCAGTGTATAACAAAATATCCAACGTTAAACGGTAATGAGGATGATTTATGAGAAACGCTATGGTGCGGTAATTTTTATTTTATAACATCTTTTGAGGTACGATGTCAACTTTTTTAAACAATAATTTTTACTTTTTCTCCAAAATTCGATATAGCTTCTTTAAATTAGAAATGCGTTATTTAACATTTTGAAATGAGTATTGATCTTTGGCTGAAATCATTTGGAACGAAAGCAAGCGGTGCTTGTAAGCTTTGTGTTTTAAACACCACAAGATATCAAATATTATCTTTTTCTTTAAAAGGATTTGTAAAGAACATATTTTCTGCAGTTTAATGGTAAATATTGAGAATCAAACGTGATAGATGTGAAGTTTTATAAAAAGAAGTTTTTGCGTTTGAGCAACAATAAAATTGAACAATGAGGCAATTTTTATTATGTAGAAAGCTATTAAGCATGTGCATAGTTACTCACTAAGCTAGAGAAATGTGCTACAGAGAATCCGAATTTTCCTGGTTTTACAAAAGAAAAGTTTCTAGAAATGTTACATAATATTTTGTTCTTCTAAATGCAACTTTGTCATATTTATGAAATGAGGCCAATTGACTTTCCCAGGAACACGCAATTTTAACCTATTTAGTGAACAATCATTTTGGATATATTAGGTTAATAAACGCGCGATCAATTTACTTAATGCTTTTGCGTGCCAATGAAAAATATAATTTATGAAAAATATAATTTATTAGTGCCTGTTCTATGGGTTAATTTTAGAACAATTTTATATTATTCTAGTTAAAATTATTAATTAGGATAATTCATGATGCTTGAAAGTCCACCAGGATGCTTTTCTATCATTGGAAAGTATTGTTCCTTTCTTTAAAAAACCATTACCGTATACCATAAACAGTATACTTCTTGTAATTTAGTAGAGTATGTAGGTAACAACGTAAATACTGACAATCAAATGACGTGAAAGGCAGTTTCATAAAAGGAAGATAGTTTTTGGGCTTGAACAATGAAATAATTTTTATTACGTTTAAAGCTACTAAGCATGCGCGGCAATGATATATGCACCTACTAAGCTGGAGAAACGTATTAATATTAATGTATTAAGCTTGGAATTCCCTTCAGAGAATTCAAATTTTCCAAAAGAGAAATCTACAGAAGTGCTGCGTAATATTTTCCTCTTCTGAACGCAACTTTGTGATATCTGTGAAATTAGGCCAATTGCTTTTACCAGGAACATTTTGTAATCGGACGACTTCGCAATTAACAGAAAAATTAACGCATACGCAATTGTAAGCTAATTAGTGGGACACTCATTATGGCTATATTTAGCTGATAAACGCACGATCAATTTACTTAATGCTTTTGCGTTTAGGTACACAAACAACATGAACAGCAAATCAAATTGACATAGCAAATAGATATGGGCTACTGGCCGATTATCGGGTTAAAATATTGGTTTAATACCATTTTTGCTTTATGAGTTCTTCTGTATGAAATATAAGGATCTCGTTCAACATTTGCCTATTAATCGCAATAAATGTACTGAAAATATTTACGTTTAAACCGGAATTGGCTGTTAGAATATGCTATAATTTTCTTCGAAAAATAAGAAGGTATTTTTAAATTTCAAAGCGTATTGATTTCTTTTTAATTCTGTGTATATCTTATGTGCACGTTAAAAGATATTCAAATAAATTAAATTGCGTAGTTCTATATTTACTGAATGCTATTTTTCTTCTTTTCGCGATTATTTTTGTTATATTCTCTCTCTATGAGAATAAAGCAGAGACTCCGTCAAGAAGACTAGTTACAAGGAGGTAGCATTGGAAGTCGTTGAGGAGGAATATCAGTCAGGTTGATAATTCTCTCTTTTATTCAATGCTTCACAATGTTTGCATAACAGTTAAAAGCTTAACATCAACAGAAAGCCTACGCAAAATGCAAAGAAGAAAATTATTGACCTGATTCTCGCTGCTGAGTAGCTTGAGCTGATCGTTGATGAGACTATACTTAGCGGACTCTTCTTTGCGTAGAGCCCGCTCTTTCTTCAATTCCGGACTCCAAAACGTCTTAATCGAGTGCATTGACGAGCCCAATTTCTGATTCGTAAGTTCTAATTCTTTCTTTAGGTTACCCAGCTCCCGTTGCAAGTCGCTGTTCTGGTGTTGCAGCTCGCCCAAGAACGGTTGATGGGAGGTTGGCGATTGACGCGCGGATCTAGTGCTATACGGTTCTTCGTCGAAATATAGGCTCCTCTCCAGCGAACGGTCACGTCTGTCCCTTATAGGTAAAAATTCGCGTTCGTGATCTACCGTAGCACCTCTATCGAGTGATTGGTATCTTACGGACATTGGATTCGATGGCCTGGTGGCACTACGCGATCTATGATGGCCCGTACCGACGGCCAAAGGTCTTCCGCGTTCTTCTAGCATCGGACTTGCCAATTCCTCGTCGCGATAATAATGGTAACCACCGTACCCGTGATCTGGAGAATTGTTACCGGAACGGGTCTGTCTTAGAGGTTTCCTACCGATTGGACTACCACCGGGATATACCCTACTGGGGGACCGGTCCACGGTGGGCAATCTCACGCCCCTCGGAGACCGGCTGCCCCCCACATACACGTCTCGGGACATCTCATGACATATCACTAGCGCGCTGAAGATGTCGGTCGCACTCGTTGCACTGGCCACAGTTGATCAATGAACGGGTGTATTGTAAAGGTGCGCGCGCAACGAACATCGGATTCATTTTACGCATACACACCCCCGCACTTTATCTTACTATAAGGGGTTTGTTTCGTGAATCGCGCTCGAAGTCGGCATTTTCCTCGGATTCGAATACGTTGTGGCGTGTACAGCCTATCGGGTAAATCTGAGCGAATTCGATCAATGAAAACGGAGAAAATTCGGAGAGTAATTGGCCGATTTCATGCGATTTTCGACCTTATAGCGGCGCAGGAACCTCTTTTCTACAAATATAGGTCATTATGTGGGTGGAAGGAGGGAATCGTTTGGCCTCGAAACGGGAACGAAGATTTCTGAACAATGACTACAGCCATCCGGCGAGTATGTGAATCTACACGATGTTCTCAAAGATTCCTATGCGCCGCTGTTTGAAAATACAGACATTCAATTGGAGATGTCGCCTCAATCACTATTTTTAAATTATTTACCGTATTTTTTTTCCTTATATACTTAATTTTGTATATTATTGAGCCAGAAAATGTATAAGTAAACTACTATAGGACCATAATAAATACTTAATCTTAGCGATGGAATTTCGAAATTATTTAATGGATACAACAACTTAAAAATTGCTTTTTTTTAGAAAGCTCAATGTATTTTCATCTAAACTTAAAGAGAGTCGGAATAATTTGGAGAAATCCATCATTTACCAAATTAATTGCAAAGATTGTCCAAGTTGATATATTTGTTAAACGTTTCAAAAATTTAAAAAACGCATTTTGAGACACAAAATTCCTGTCCGTAACAGCTTATATTCCACTGCCTTAAGCACTTACTCCTTGTAATATGACAATTTTTTTTATTTTTACAAAATTATAATTATCGACGTTGAACAACACTATTTTAAACGTTTTTCCTTAGAAATGTGTTACACCAACAAAAGTCCTGATTCCATCAATTATAGAAAAGACATCGAAAATTTAAGTTACATTTATGTAGATTTACTTTTTTAACTTCAATCACGTATTGAACTTTGAAAACTCTGTACATCAGGTACAACTTTCCATTATCTGGAACCTCACACATTTTTCTATTTACCTCATTTTCAATAAGCGTCTTTTCGTAACAGATAACATCTTAACATATATTTACTCGATATATATAAATTTTAATGTCAGTCGCTTCTGTTGTTAGACATGGTACGATTGTCCAAATTTAATATGTTCCGTGTGTTGCAGATTTCCAATGCAGTGAGTATTTAGGAATTTTCATATTTTACATTAATTTTTATACTTTGTATTCATGTCGTGACTGTGTCACCGCGATGAAGAATGAAAAAGTACTTGAAAAATGTTGGCGTTTCTAGTAAAGAAAATAACAACATTTGCGCCTTTTCAAACTTTGTTGACGGTGATACTTTCTAGTAGTTACGTAGTACCCCGTTAATTCTAAAGAACTTTTCATAAAAATTAAAAGCTCTGATAAATAAGATTAAGGATAGAAGCAATGCTAAAATAAGAAGGTCCCCTCAAGAAAGAAATATTGTGTAGAGTGGAAGCTGCTACCTTTGTTTTTGATCTATATTGGTTCCAAAAGTCAAAGTGAGGGGCAATCTTATATATTATTAAGTTAAAACAAAAACAGGTAAAATATAGTGTTCTTCGCCATTTTATCTTAAATAAACCTGCCCATGTCATGCTAATGCTATAAATAAACCTTAAACAGGCAATTTAAGCCTTTTATATTCTATTTTCAGATTCTAGCCAAGACGCAATAAATGACTACATCTTGATAAAACAAGAGAAGCACAAAGGGTTTTATCAAGCGACAGCTTAACTTTCGTGAAGGAAGCTCCTACCACCCCCGGCACATGCTGTATCAATCTCAAGTTAGAATTAATCCTATCCAAAATTTTATCATGAACTCCAGGTCGATCGAATATAATAACAGCTATCTTATTACAATTCATGAAGGTCTTCATTTATTAATTTATTAATGCACACTTATATCCATCTGCTAAGTATCAAATCGATAATAAAGCTGAACTTTATCATACAACTCTAGATTTTCAGGTCTTTTAACAAAAGCTTAGTAGACCTAAGGTAATTTCCTTGGGCAACACCAAAATTTAAATTTTTAAATTGAGAAGTATTATTATATTATTACTAATGCAACATGCATAATAACTTCTAATACAGGAAATAAGGTTAGAGTGAAAACCAATGTAGTGTAAAATACTAAGTAGTAATTCATTGAAAATTTTAGAGTAGTTTAAACAAACAAGTACAGTTATTTTGTTATGGTCAATTGTCCGAAATATGTTTTCAATTATATGTATTAATGCCGTTGCAAACTATACCCATGGAATCGACCCAGACCATCGATAACATCAAGTTCGTAAAAAATAACAACGCTAGTCGGACGATATTTTGATGGTTACTTTAAGACTTCAGTAACTAACTTGATTGCGGTTTACAGCAAATATTACGATGTAGAAATCGTGTAGTCACAAATATTTTTTATTGGTTCAATGTTGCTACTTGCAAAAATATAACACATTGAAAGTAGTGGGAAAGTAGTAAAGGTAGCGGTTTGTTTTAGTTGTTATGTTAGGTGCTGTTTATTTGTTTTAACATAAAATTTAACGAATACCTCCACAGTTTAAATTTTTTAAGTACGAAGTGATAATGCAATTTCGTTGATTTCTAGACTTCTGTTAAAGATTTGGAAATGGTACTTGCCTTGTTCTCACGCACGACAGCAAGCAAGACTCCTGCTAGGGTCAATAATAAATAATGAAAAAGCACCTGAAAAATGTATGTCAATCTTCTGAAACTTTGTGATGACATAATAGACCTTATAGAAGTATCTCTATAGTATTTTCGTATATATAAAGTGATTGATAAATAAACAATAAGGCGCCTACTTCGTTATTTCAAATGGAACGCCCTATGTATTATTGCGTTTTCAGTTTCTTCTTTCAAAAATAAATCACTACGATACACATTTCATATGTTTATTTCTAATAGATTTCGGGATATTTATAGTTGTGCATTGAATCGTCTTAATTAAAATGTACATATTTCCTTCAAAAAATCAGGAATGTAAGTACATTTCAGCGTAGAGGTTTACGAGAGTAAATTGCATACTTGGCTGGACCTAGACATGGCGTTAGAACACCTTCGAAATATACTGGACGTTCAGTATCGAACACTAAACTTTAACAAACTCAAATACCAGGGACCAGAGAATTTATATTTATAATGTTTCAGTATAATGACGCATATGTTTAACGTTGAAAGCAAAAGAAATTTATAGTTAGGCGTGGGTAATAGGTATAATTTGCGTATTAAGGGAGTGCAAGAAATTGTATGTTTTAGCTATTAGGATGCATAAACCGTGCTACCCTGACTAAAGATGTTCACAATCGAAAACTATTTAAAATTCTAGCTAAAGATACGATGATACTGGAAACGTTCCTTGTACCTATTGACTTGAAAACTTGAAAATAATATTTTAATAAAAGTTCATCTAGGCTAACAATAAGTGATATAAACATCATATGACAGCATCAATTTCAATTTTTGTAATTCATTTTGTAAGTAACATCTTTGGCTTAAGATTTCAAATGAACAGCTAACAATAACAATATCAATATGTTTCGTTTACCGCTGTCATGGTAACCAAACAACATCAACTCCAGGAAATACTTGCCAATAGCCAAATGTAGGACTTCCGTTTAACTGTAAATATCTCTTTCATTTTCAGTGTTAAACACATGCATCTTCACATAAGAACCTTGTAGATATAAATTTTATATTCTGTATATGCAAAGAAATACGGTACTACTCCAAAAATAACATTTCTGGCGTTTGGATTTGGTAAAGCTTGGGAACACTGTATGTTTCGAAGGCATTCTAGTGCATTATCTAAATTGTGCCATGCATCTAGTTTAATAATCTCGTGAGAAGTTTGGCTAAAATATATTTCCATTTCCGGATTTATTAAAGGAAATAAATGTATCTGAAATTAGGCGATCAAGGAAAGAATTGAAATCTGTTAGAAATAGAAACATCAAATTCGTATTGTGTTGGTTTACTTCTGGATAGAGAAAATAAAACATAATAATACACAGGATGTTTAATTTAAAATAACAGGTGCGTGGTTCCCTACTTATCAATCATTCTGTATATACAGCAATACTTTTGAGGTACTCCGTGATGTATGGAAAAGAAATTACATTAAAAATTTAAATATAGCTGAATATTTGTCATATTAATAAGTGCCATACGTGTAGGTTTAAACAAAAACAAAATCATAATCAAAATTTTTATTGTATTAGTTTATAATTTATATGCAATGTACAAAGCCGCATACAAATCGGTAAAGAAATATTACAAAAAATAAATAAGTACGCATAAAACTGTTTTACAGATAAAATCTTTTTACAATTTAATTATTAAATACTGAAGTTAGTCATAATTGACCCAGAACAAGGCTGTTTATAGGTATATTTATGTATAGGTATCGCAATTACCGTTAGAATTGATGCATACAAAATAATAGCGATGTACCGTACGTGTACAATTTATTTCTGAAGACTAGAAGACATTTTTATATTGACTTTTTCATCTCGTTGTTTTGTTGTAATTTTTTGTAAAATCGTCGAATTTGTTTTGTAGTTTTGAAAGACAACATCAAAGACAACTACATCTTTTAATTTTGAGGGTAATTATTAAGTAAATGTCCGGAAAGGTAAAAGAATCAGATGACTTATTTTTTTGGAAAAAAAAAGAAACTCGTGTTGCTATCTTTAATAATGGTTAAGGATAATTAGTTGTTGAATTTTGTGTCCGTTGTCCACGATTTGTAATATAAAGAACGTAGCTTCCTAATTATCCTACGATATCTTACGATTTCCTAATTTTAGCTTTTAGAGAAAGCTTTGCTTAATATTTATAAATCCGGACTTTGTATGATTAATTATTCTCAACAACTTCTTGCTAATATGATTTAGTGAGTGTGACGATAATTTCTTTAAGGCGCTTTTTTTGAGAAAAATGTGCGGACAAGTCAATTTTAAATTTTAATTTAGCATTTTTTAGGAATTACGTTGTTCTTCTTCCTTTCTTACATCCGAAACGGTGTAGCCATGATCAATTCTCTTAAATAAGACGCCCATATTTTGAGAACATCAATAGAAAGAGTTTTGTTCTCGTGTAGCAATACCTCACAAGCAAAGGGGTCTGAGGTGAATAGTTTCTGTACTAGAAGGCTTAATACGTCATAGGAAAAAATCGCACAAAAGCTACAGAAACGTTACAATGCTTTAAAATATCAATACAAATTCGATAAATAGTTTTTACTTGTATCAAAAGTTATACAAAAATAATTTATCCACGTGTCTGTTTCGCAAGTTCGTGTTGTTTTTCTCTGCCAGAGAAACAAAGAATCGACATTTTAATGATGCGTAAAGCTGCGGCGCTTTTCAATGTTCAATATTCAGACGACAGCAAAATTTTAGCGAAATTTGATGAAAGCTGATACGTTTCAATTTCGTCAATGAAATCATACAGTTAGATGTGCTATCAGAGATATGAAATAATTCACATATATCAAGTCGTCGAATTGCAGAAAATTCCAATATTTGTCAGCAAATGGTTTTGAATATTTAAAAACGTGCAAAGTTTCATCCCGACAAAATTGTTCACGTACAGGAATTCAATGAGGACGACTGCGATCGGAGATTGCGCCATTTTGTGAATAACGTTTTTTTCAGCAACGAATAGACTTGTATCTACAGTTTCTTCGTGTCGGCCTTATACCTAGCCTTGCTGCGTTATTTCTAAATAAAGAAGACCCAGATATTGCTAGTGCATCAGCAAAAGGGTATCTAGTTTCATTATGCTCGACCTGTTAGGCAATATCAGCAGCACTGTCGAATAGGCGCGATCGAACTCCATTAGATGTATTTTCTTTGGGGGTATTTAAGGTTCACGCATTCAATGATCCAGTACTCTCAAAGAATTACAAGAGCGCATAACTTTAGAATGTTGACAAATTAATTAGGTCACCAGAGACTGAACTACAAGAATGTCATAGTCGTCTTTATTCTTGCCAAGAAATCTATATTGATGAACATTGGTAAGTTTATCACTTGATATCTTTCTTCTACATTAATTGTCATCTTGTAACTTTAGGCTCCGTAGCAGCTTATCCTAGGTCTTTATTGTGGCCTATAGCTGAATTCAGAAGATTTTCTATTCTTGGTGCTAAAATAAGGTCCCTCTTAAACAAAGTGATAATGACGTAATTCCCTCGGCAACGATGGTGGAAGGAACTCATTTTTATATGGAAAAAATGCTAAACAATATATAAAAATTAACTTTTTGCAAATATTTATATTAATTTTTACGCTCATGGTATATAGCAAACCACTATATAACATAACGTACACATATATTTGATCAGATACTAATTATTTGTATTATTGCTTAAAACTATCATAGTCCTTCTTGTCTTCAGACATACATTGTACACTAGCGACTAACGAATATATTGTGAAATACATTTCTTATTAAAAAAGAGCTAATTGTAATGGATATGTCGGTTATTTCGATGAAACTACAGAGGTAGCGTCCAGTTATTTTTATTCTCTTAGTATATAAGTTAAGCGATCGTCACATAGGTACTTCGGTACTTCGTTATGTGCGTTTCTATAAACGGTATAAAATTATCTAATTATAATACTTGACGGTATCTAAATCTAATTTATGTTATTTAGAGCTTCATTACGGTAATGTTTCTCTTTTATCTTTAATATGAGACGAAATGAGAATCGCATAATTTAATTAATGATGAGTAAGAGTTAAAAAATTACGAGTTGTTTCTTTACTTCGTTCATATATTCGATATAAAATACGTTGTCGTTTACATAATTCTCGATTTCGTAGAACGTGCTTCTTCCTACTTAATATAAAGCTCCCAATGTCTAATACGTCACACATGCGTCCGATTTTCACGCTAAAACTGTTATTTACACGTATATTCCTCAGTTCGTTCACTGCATTCTTTGCATTCCACTTTGCAACACCAGAAGAATTTGCAGTTACACTGCCATTTTCTGGTATATTGATGGGTGTTGTATCCCCTTCCACAGCACATTAAATCACATCCGTCGCTACCTGAAACATTAATATAAATTATTAGAAATAGTAATTGTGGATTGAAAGATTTTAATCGAGTCAAATAAATTATATGTTTGAATACAGACATAGGCTGCCACGGCTGGAGTCAGTTAAAACTAAACATGTTCCGGGTTTAGACCGTGTCATGGTTAATCGAAAACTCGACGTTTCGTTCACAATCATTTGGGGCTTCTTCAGGAGAGGAAAAGGTGGTAGGCCACAGTTAGCACCATACCTCAACGTGTATACCACGCCAGAGGTGAAACTAAATAAGCGGGAAGCAGTAACTGCGCAGTTGATTTTCGCCTCTGGCTTGGTTCACGTGCTGAATTACCGTGATCAACTGCTTCTCGCCTAGTTAGTTTCACCTTTGGCGTGGTTTACACGTTGAGTTATCGTGCTAACTGTGGCTAACCACCTTTTCGTCTCCTGAAGATACCCCATTGTGGGGAAAACGTCGAGTTTTCGATTAACCATGGCACGGTCCAAAAACGGAACACGTTTACTTTTAAATATTACGTTGATAGAGTTTGATTAACAAAATTATTTAGATGTTCCAAGCAAATTTTCTTTAACAAAATGGATTTTGTTATTTCAACTTTATCGGCTTTTTTGTGCAAGAATGTTTGCTAGTAATTGTACACCGAAGAACGAATATGCACGATTTAACTAAATTGATTTTGTTAAAGGGCATTTGCTTGGGACAACTAAATACTTTGTTAATTTAACATAATATTTGTTCAATCAATAACTATATTCAAACATATAACTTAATTCATTAACTAAATGGGTTTCTCATTGTATAAGATGAACAGATTTTGGGAGATGGCCCAAAGAGCTTGATGATTTCAACAATCACATATCAAAACAACTTTTTGTATAAATAAAGAAATCTGCACCATTGGAGGTCATGTAATACATCAGAAAAATAAATAAGCATCCATACAGAAAAAGAATTTGATTTAGTGCTTAAACATAAATATAGTTTTGAAGATATTGGATTTTGTTTGATGTTGTTCTCTTTTTTAATATACCAATATCATCATCATCATTATCAATACCAATTACAATTTAATTTGTTACTTTAAATAGAAACATGAATTTTTTTTCGAATTTGGATTTTACTTCAAGTTTTACGACCACACTTATTAAAAGTCTCAGTAGTTGTCCCTCACCTTTCTATTTTTTTCCTTTTCTCTAAACAAATGCACAGAACATCGTGTCGAATAAAGAACTGTGGTAGGTATGCTATATATAATAAATCTTTTTGTGTGAAGTGTACAATTTCTGTGCTGATTAATGAACTAAAAAAAAAAATGACATATCATGTGTTCAAAATTTAAAGCTGCTGTAATATATAGGGTGGCGCACCAGATTCACGTCGGTTAACGATATACGAAAACTGCCAACTGCCTGACCTATGTTCATTGGCAGCAAGCTTTAACATTGTTTTAATGTATACAGGATAACTCAAAAAAAAGTTACATATCAAAGTTTTGAACATTGCACATGAATGATTGCATATTTTATAGCTACATTTTTGAGACATTTAACTATTTTTGAAAATGTAGTCCAAAATTTAAGAGGTGCACCTGTCTTACGTATTTGAGCTAGATACTTTTAATTCTATTTATTTTTAATCGAAGATAGCAAAATAAAGTTTTCACAAATGTTCAACGTGTCACGTTCAATACATACTTGATTATTTGAAGGAGAAAAATATCTAATTAGTGTCTCATTCAATGAGATAAAGGGGGTTAGAAAGAAAATCACAATACGTAGAACATATAAAACACGGAACGGATCTTTTGTAATTGGAGCAATGGGCGGTTTGATGGCGCTCAATTTAATCGTAGGAAATAAGCTTTAATAGAAACTTCTTTATTCTTGCTATTTTAAGGAATTATATTAAAATTGCAAAATTCTTTATTAGTATATGATTCATTTTCTTTTTCTAGGTTGACAATTAAATCAGTTATTATTATTATTAGCTACTGATAATTAATGAAAAATGTGTTGCTTAATTTCATTAAAAATTCATTCACACGTGCAAACACGCGACGTCAATACTATGCTGATGGAAAGATGATTGCTCCCACGTTGTCCATATGCCCATTAAATGATTTAGCGTTCATCCTCTACTTTATTGGTCTCATTGCCCATATTCATTTGTTTTATCGCCTAACTATTTCTTCTGTTCCCGAATGTCAAACAAAAAATGCGTGGAGAGATTTTTATTTCAAGAAGAAATTGTTGAAGTTTCCAACATCATACCACGTTCAGAGCGTTTGGAAAATTGGTTCGAACGCATGCAGATGTATACAAATCTCAATGTGGAATATTTGGAAAAACAATAAAATGATCTGTACGAAAAAATGTTTTTTTTTTTTCAGTGCTTTCGTGAAAACATGGTGTGATGCAGGGTTTTACTTAAAACGATTAAATCAGCTTCGTTAGTCTGTAGATAATCCACCTGTAACGTGGAGCAAGCTTACGTACTTCTAAACTAAATTTTCTTAATGGGCTCGGTACACTCCCGAGTCACCATTTGCAGTTGCGCAATTAACTGCGCTTCACCCTCTACGGCGAGGGGGTGTAATAAGGCCATACACACACAATTTACACACCAAAAGGCTCCTGAGGTTACGACAAGCTTTAAAAAGCTTATACACCCCGTTGGACCGTCACCACACTTAAAAACATCTACCCAGAATAATTTTTCACACAATTAAATCTGTGGGAACACTATGTAAGCAACCAAGCAATAGTAATAAACATCGTATTGACTTTCCTGAACTCCATCTATCACAGATCATTTCAATATAAGTCCCTCTAGAAACACATGCAGGCATTGTAAGAGGCTGCTTAACGCTCCTTTTTTATATTTGGTGAGAAAAACTGTTATCCTACAGTGACTTGGGTAATGTATATTCATTCCATAGACCTGAAGGACGTACCAAATAGGATTCTTTTCATATGACATGAATTTAAGCATCGGTATTATGCGGAGAACACGCATACATTCGAAATATATTCTCGACATATAGACATACATTAGCAATAAAGACATAAATGCACAATGTATCTACATGCTGTGCGACCTAAACTGATTTATATGTGCGGACTATACATTAATAGTTGTACAATATAGCGGACGGACGTAGAATGCATGTTTATTCATGGCAGATGAACGTAACATAACTTGTTGATATTTATTTTATGATGGATATAATCGTAATATGCGAGATCAAAATGTGAAATAAAATTCTTTCCTTTAGTACATATTAGTTTATTTTTACGTAGAACTAAGTTTTTGAGGCTGAAATATCAAAAATTTTATACACATTTTTAGAAAGCATTACACATCCCGTACGCAGCAAACCGATGCTAGATCTACCACTTATTAGTTTTAAAGTATTAATTTATTTCGTATAGAATGAATATTAAGGATAACAACGATTAAGACATTTTGTGGGATTTTTGTTATTAAATATTCAATTTTCAGTTTTGCGGGAATTCTAAATGAGAGGAATATTTATTAGCGGTGGTAGATTTTGTCACAAAATGATTTACAAACTTTTAAGACTGTACAGACTTCTAATACATTTTCCTTTATAAAAAAATCTTTTTCTTGGACGGTGTCGTTAGAAAATCAAATACATCGACATGGTTGTACAACCATGACAAAGTTCCTGCTAAGTTAAATGTAAAATAACTTCATAAATAATTTGTAATAAATATAAGTTTAAAATGTAAAAATATGTAAGCTCTGCTCTGTTTATCACCGGTTATCAGTATCACTTTTCGCACGCCAAGCACTGTACTTCGAGTTGAGAAATGTATTTGTAGATGGTCTACGATGTAAATTAAAAATACATGATGAGAAGTCGCTGCGAAGTAATATTTACTTAAGTGTCGTCCGACAACCTACGTAAAAGTTAACTTATACAACCCCTGGTCCGTTCTCCTTGTCCCTGAAGTTGGTCAAATCTATCTTCACCTAACGATAAACTTGGTTAAACTTCTTAATAATTCGTCCTGGCTTTATTTTCCTTATGACGTAAATGGTTGTTTTTCATATATAGAAAAATTAAGAAATAATCTGAGTTAGAAAGCAAAGGAGCTCTGAAAATGATATATCAAAATAAAAAGCAATTACAAATTTTTTTAGGTGTCAATCTGTAAAATTAAACTTGATTAATATTAATGAAAACTGACATTTCAGAACATTTAGTCAATATAAAATAAATACGTGTATTGCTTAGTTACCATCCATAATCTTAAAATAATGTGAAATCAAGAAAAACAAATAATCTAAAAATTGTTTAAATAAAATATCAAGTGTGTTATATCATTCTAAAGGTAATTTTATATGCTTTTCAATAGTGTAAAAATATATAGGGTGTTCCATATAAAAAAAAAACACAAGTCTTGATAATATCTCAAAAAATAGGAGTTTAAAAAAAGAGAAAATTAGAGCATATGATTCTGCGTCAAAAGGCGCCCTAATATAGTTTTTATATAAATCAAGCATTTTCACAAATAAAAAAGTTACAAGAGTTTTTAAAAATTGCACATTTTAAGAAAACACTCTGTATCTCTTATATTAAGGAAGATATAAAAATAGTGATTTCACCAATCCATTTCTCTTTAAAATCGAGCTCCAGAAGCTTAGGTCAGTTTTTGTCTAATTCCTTTAGAAATACAAGTTCCCTATTAAAAGTATCGAATTTGGCCTACCTTGTACGACTAAAAACATAGAAACAAGATCGGTTCCTAAATTTTATAAAAACTGTGTAAATTCGAAAATCACAATAATAGAATAAAAAAACAAACTTCAAAATTTCACATTTACGCGTTCTCTCTCTGCTAATGCACCACGGAACACTTTTTTTGAATAATCAAGTCATATACAGCTTCACTTGAAATTGGTTTTAAAACCATTTAGCTAGATACGTTTTCACTCAAAGCTGACTCGAACTAAAGAGTCAGTTGTGGTGTTCCTTTGTCCTCTTGTTGTCGATAGCATTTGTCAAATAATCACTATCAATTACGATACACATTTCTTTTTAAATTCTTACAAACTAAATCTCTATCAACTGAAATTTCTTTTGAAAGTACTATATTACAGCACGTAATATGTCATAGGAGTTCGCGATCTAATATTTATAATAAAATATTTATAATAAAATTTGACTTTAGCGAGTATTGACAACCCTACAATAGATACTTATTACTGGACTTGGCGACTTATTTCCAAGTCATATTTTATTTGCGAAATTATGATAGAGACAAAACAGAATTTTTTCTATACATACTTGTAGGAAATAGTTACATCAAAAACAAATATTTGCGCTATGAAGAATAAACGAAGACGAGTTTTTAGAGTTGTGTAGTTTCTTCGGGATTATCGTTAGCTGGAGATAGGTTTACCTAATAAAACACCAGGGACAAAGAGAATTCCCGCAGAATTGAAAATGACCCGACTTGGGTAAATGTTATTCTAGATGGCGCCAATGACAATGATTTTTCATTATGTAATTTTTAACATAATACTTGTTTCTTTCTAGTTTAATAGTAATGTAAATACCGAGCTTTTCTGACCAAAACTGTACACAAAATACAATTTAATATAATTTTATTGCGTTTCACGGATTTATTTACCGTAATGCTGTTTCTATTAACTAAACAACTGAAAATTTAATTTATTTTTCTTTTTTTCCTAACAGAAATAGAAGAAATTTAAATTTAATCGAATAGCTTGGTGTTAGACATTTTATTTAATACTCTTCTAAGAAACATTAATTTGAATACAAATTTTCATAAAACATTTATTACTGAAATAGAATTTTTTGAAAAAAAAATTACATTTGTTCTAATTGAATGGTTTTAAGCTTTCCCATAATCTACATACACAGACTACATACTCGTTGACAATTAAATTTAGTTTAGCTGTAATAGTCTAGTGTAGCTATTGCATCACTTTTCATTGTCAACTCGTACGTAGTGCAATACGATATTAGCTTACCTTCAGACGTTCTATTACAAATTCTCCCTACTGTTCCTAACGAGCCCGCCGTTAAATCTTTCTCGCAGTAGTTTGGAGACATTTGTAAAAATACTAATTCAGACTTTTTTGGAGTTTTTTTGATGGGCATCTTGCCCTTTTTTAGAACCAATTGTAACTTTTTTCCCGATTTCTTATCACCTTTGGGCGTCGTATACGTCGACGTTACAGGCCTGGCTCTGTAATATTTCTTCATTAAACTATCACCTATTGTTCGGAATGGCGGAAGACTTTTCCAGCAAGTTTTCATGGTGCAACTGCCCGATACGCCGTGGCACTTGCATTCAGTCAGAAGGTTGAGTTTAACGGCCTGTGAACAAAAGAACAGAAGAAATTTATTCATCTTGAAATTGATATCAGATGTCTTAAGTGATAAATATAATATCAGACGATAAATCATCACAACCTCAAAATATTGTTCTTATTCAAGAATTTTTGCAGTTTTCCTGCGTGTTCGTGTATAATAGCTCTTTGTTCTTAATTAGCAGGGTGGAATTAATGTTGCAAATAACGCTTTATGACTTTAGTAATTCCAAACGGATTACGTGGTATAGGGTAGGCTGGTATTTGTTTATCGTTATTCTTTTTAATTTGAATAATGTCTAACAACATATTAATAATGATAATGGAGTACATAATAATAGTACTAAAAGGTCTACTGCATTCGCAGTAACTGCTACTACCGCAATACAATTTAATGTATCGCCGGCGTTCGCAATTCAAATGTTATTAGTATCTATTGTTATTCTTTTCACATTATGCTGATTGGATGTTTTGTATAAATCAGCGACACTGTTTGCAATATGTCCGATTGTTCTTCTTTATTATAGGTCATATAACCTTGGTAGTGAATTTTATTATATATCGCTAACGACCCGTTGAAAATTGAATACATCGAAACACACCCTGGGACACTTGTAGTTGTTAGTTATTGTATGATGGCGTGTGCGTATATTGCCTTACATATGTACATTAGTGAGTAGATTACATAAACATTTCAAGAAACCTCGGAAATCGTTCTGCATTAAAGTTTCCTATACTGTGCGTCCATCTAGTGCGTGCGTGGAAGATAATTGATTCTCTGAACAATTTAGAGAAAAAGTTTTCAAATAAAAGATATTTGGAGGCAAGTTCTCCACAATATAAATTATATTCAAGTATATAAGATATTAATTTTTTTAAATGGATCAACGTATAATTTTAATTTGTTTGAAACTTTTAGTACCTACTTACGCTATTTTGCAATATGCAAATGTTTTCCATACTATTTTGTACGATGTTTAAGAAAGGTTTATATCTAAGTGTTATGTATGCAGTTTTAACTATTCTAATTGATTCTCTTGTTACACTAAACGGCTACTAAACAATGTATTTTTGAAATATAAGAAAAACAATAAATTGCAACAACGCCTTCAGAAACTTTCGAGCCTTATCTAAGTCTTGTTCAAAACAATATGAATTTAACTGTTAAGGATTTCATAAATTCTAAACGCAAAACTATGGTATACCTAAAGCAATGCTTTATAATCATGATTCCTTTGATAACTTGGAAGTTACCTGTAATATGTTTGCTCGGTATTTCTATCTACTGTGATTACTCCCGTAGTAGATTTTCTTTCAATCCATAATTCGATTATAATGAATAATATAAATAATGAGGTAATGGAAAGAGGAGGGTCCAAGAAACTAATGTAGATACAAAGAGCAGCCAGTTTAAGTATTACGGACGTATTAAGATTCACGCCAACAGCGGGTACTGCTGCCTTTTGACTTATTGTTAGTTGTCGAAGAGGCGGTGTTGGCTAACAGCGCGCCGCTTAGCTAACTTGAAGATTGTAGGCAGAAACATCAACCTGTTTACTGATAGTATCAGCACTGAACCTTCGAATCTGTTACTAGACTGCTACAGAGCTTTATCCTTAAGCAAACAATATTAATGTGATGTGGCTGGAGGGCAATAACGGAAATCTTGATAGTGAAGGCGCAGACACGTTGATCAAGAAGGGTTCGAGCATGAGTGTACAGTATCCCGAGTCCTCCATTCGACTCCTTCTGTATGCCTTTTATGGAAAGACCAGAGCTATTACCCATGAAAATTTATTGGAAGAATGGGACGAAATTAATTTCTGCTGTACCGCTAAAGTTACTTTGACGTATTCCAACATGCGAATAGCAATAAGATACCTGAGATTGTGCAGAACAGACCTTCGCATGGCTGTAGGATTCTGAGTGGAGATTGCTGGGTGAAAGGGCACCCTTATAAGATGGGGTTAACCAAAAACCTTATGTGAACCGTTACGTACGGGCTGCAAGCAGAAGATTTAATAGTGGAACATCTTCTCAGCAAGTGCCAATTAGAAGAGCCGTGCCGAGTGACGAGCGGCTACATCTTGCTGCTATTAGGGCGACCCCTCTGGGTAACGTCCTAGAAGATTTCCTGGCATAGAAAGGATGGATAATGTGCCCTAAATGCTTTGTAATTGATCTCATTAACTCATTGTCCGCAACCATATATATCTGATCGTACTCAGATAGTACGCTTAAGTATTACAACATCAAATCTGAATAAGCTCCAGTTTAACACAGGGAAGCCAATTTGGTTTTCATTTTATTTCTACTTTTCATAAACGACATCAAAAATCATACATCAACTTTTCTAGATTCCTACTATTGTCAGCTGACTTAAAATTATTTCTTTATTCTCTTTATCTGAGTGTATTAAGCTATAAGCAGATATCAACAACAATGTCTGTGCTTGGTGTAAAGTTAACAGTATTATATTGAACATCGTTAAATGTAAAGCCACTTCATTCACCAAAAATATGAAGGTTGCTACCCATTATTGCAATCTGCATACTGATGACATTACGTATTACGTATAGAATACATATGAATGTTTAACTTTCATGTCGTAAAATTGCGCTACTCATATTTGGATACAACTGTTTACATAATACATAATAGAACATGTCGATTTATTTTCTCGCTTCTACTTTCGAATTCCTGGGGTGCACATCTGAAATGATGATTTCTTCGCCTTAAGCTTTCCAGAGGGAAATGTGAGGGAAATGCTTCCCAAGCACATCGATATTCTTAAGCTATCTTACAAGCGATTTCAGGCTATTGCATGTTAACTAAATTAGATACCGCTTTACAAGGAAGTTATCCAGATTCCATGTTTCAGAATTTTTTTATTCTCATTTTGGCACATTTTGACATCTGTGGCTATAGTCAGTCTTTCTTCAGCAAATTAAATATGAGACTATACAGACAAATAATTTGTGATGAATGTGATGCAACTTCTGTTTCTGCAAAGGCATTTATTAAAAATAATGGGTAAAAGTTTTTTTTTGGGCAATTCCATCAATTATTCGATGTACCAACGTATTTACCAGGGTGGCCATGCTACATGTTTTCTTTTAAGCACTAAAAAACTTGTTATTACCGAGACTACTTAGTTTTAAATATATATATCCAAACAATATGCTAGCATGTAATGTTTGTCTCCTCATGGATACAACCATTTCAGAATTAACAATATACATATGCAACTGTGGCTTTTATGCATTTCTGTTTTTTTCTTTTCTTTTTTTTGGGGGGGCTATTCTACTCGCTCCAGCCTGACTTATATTTTAATCAGATTAAATGATTTAGATACAGATCGGTCCCTTTATTTGCTTTCTTAATTACATGCATTAATTTGACTGCAGGATATCTATCGATCAGAATGCTTTTAAGTAGTCGACAGCGTTATAACGGTTTATTATATTTTGCCATTCTTTAATCGTATTCGTTCAGGTTAATTTTTTACTTATGCGTTGTTAACTGCATTTCTTCTTCGTAATGCATCTCGTAAGTTGTCCACTTCAGTTTCTTCAAATTTGTTATATTTTATACGAGCGTAGAGAAGCATTATTTTTATGCAATGATTCCAAAGGTGCACTGTATTCCGCATTGAGTATTAAAAAAAAAACCCTTAATAGCTAATGCAGCTCAATAAGTTGGATGGTATGCAAGCTCGCTCGATATACCGTTGCGAAAAGAACACTTTCGAATTTGACAAACAAAAATAATAGTTCATAAACTTGATTTGCTTAACAGATTTGCAAATAAAAAATCTAATAATAGGATAAAATATACAAATAATTAAAAATAAAAAAACATTTGCCATACTCAATGCTCCTTAATCTCTAATAATAAACAAAATAATACCACAGAGAAAAGAAGTTTTGTGAAAGAATATATTTTCAGTTAGTATTTCTAGATATAGAAGGTGGTTTCAGGAAGGGCCAAGACTAGCTCTATTGACAAGAAACTACTTTATTTATCTACGTTTACGCACTGCCACCGCCAAAGTAGCCCGCTTGCACAACGCAGCGCCCCGAAGTACTTACGACTTTTCGAATCAAAGCATCTTCTGCGGTTTGCGCGGGATTTCTGTAATTGTGTCAAAATTGTAATCTTTAAGCTAGATTTTCAATCGCGGAAAGAGGGTGAAGTCCGCAGAGCCGGATTTGAGAGAACGGGGCGTTTTTGGGAGTGAGATCATGTTGTGTCTAGCGAGAGTTTTTGGTGTGCCACAGTTCCAGTTATTTTTGTCTTCCTTCATTGAAACCTGGCAATAGAGCTTGCTATTGACAGTCTGACCACTGGGGATGAATTGTTTAAGTACAGGGTCGCCGATGTCGAAAAAGAAGATGAGTATGGAGTTGGTTTAATTGCAGACACCTGCCTCGTCTTATACGGTCGTGAAGATGATGGCCGCTACCACAGAGAAGATTGTTGTTTAGTCTCATCTTAAAGGTCGCCACATACCAACTGGTATGTGTCAGCAATGCTTTTAGTAAAATGTTGGTGCGAAAGGTATCTGCAGATCTACGATTGTTGGGGGATACGGTAAAATCAATGTGACAAAACAGAGCAGGTCAATGAATATGTTGGTTTATCGATTTTATAAGAAATGCATTTCTACGATGTGACAGCGTAAATTAATGTAATCTGTGCCTTGTCGATAATAAATGCCATCAGATTTATACGAAGGATATTTAAGAAACTTCATGGATTCGCTCTATTGATAGCTGATAGTAGTAGAAATATGGCTACCAAACAATTGGCGCATATTCCAGTTTGGGGTGGACGCGTGAGTAGTAGACAGACTCCAATACGCAACTGTTTTAAAAGTTTTTGCAGGTTCTGAACAAAAATTCTAGTGATTTAGATGCTTCAGAAGACAGTGTCAATACGTGAAAAAACCGACAGCTGGGAATCAAATAAAACTCAAAGAACGTCTATTACTGGGATGCAAGTATTGAAGATGTTATAATGAAACAAATGCGAACGTGATAACGTGATACAGCGCATTTATCAATGTGTAAATTAATTTTGTTAGTTCAGTACAAATTATTAGTGACTCCAATATTTCTCTGTAAACTTAATGAATCGGATAGGGAGGCACATTTTTAAATCGTTAACATAGGCAAGCGTATTATATTCTGTTGGAAGCTGAAGATCATTTACATAAATGCCGAGGTGCGCCGCTAGCAGCAACAAAAGCTTGAGATGAAAATCCATCGCAATGGGCATAGTATGATCGGTCGTGAAGGTAGGATTGGATTAGAACAATAACCCTAGGAGAAAAACCAATAGCGGATAGTTGATCTATTAGAATGTAATGATCAAGAGGTTTACTGATGTATTGATTGAGTTCAACTAAATTAGTTACAGTTGACCATTCGCAGTTATACAGCCTATCACAGAGAAGTTGCTTAAAAACCTTAACACAATTATGGAGAATACTAATTGGCCAATAATTAAGAATGCCTTTATCGCTTTTCTTGAAAACCGCAATTATCCCGTTTCTGTTGATTTTCCAATAAGATGACCACAAACCATAGTCGCTCTGAATTTAGTCTTGGATCGAAAAATACTGAACGAGATATCAAAATCTGATCTATAGAAGGTAATAAAAATGCTGGTGGTAAATACATTTGCCTGAAAAAGCCTGTGCAATAGCAGAAAACTTGTCAAGAACTACACCCGGGAATGCTAGAAGATGTTAGCGCTTATAAATTTCCAAAATAATCTTTGAATCATTAGCAATGCCATTTTCAATACTTTTGTGATACTATTTGTAAGCTCTCTTAATGAACATTCCAATTAAGTATCTTAAACGAAAAAACCTCTTTGTTTTCAGGTTCTTTTTGATATCATCATAAAACCAGGAAAAAAATTATGCCGAAAACTTTTGTATATTGGAGCATAGTAATATGCAGTGCCAAATAGTTGGCTGTAAAATTCAGAAATTACAAACGCTTCAATAAAAGACTCGATTTGCATACAATATACTATCATATAGTTTCTAGCAAAGTTATATCAGCTACATCAGTGGCATGAAATACATTGAAGAAGAACCAGGAAAAGTGCATGCTTTCCTGGTAAGACCCTTAAAAGAAAAGACGGACGAATTGCTGGTCATGAACAAATCCGATGTTAGATTGTGACTCGGTACCGTAACTGGTCGCTGTCTACTAAACAAGCATCTACATAAAATGGAATTCGTACCTGAGTTAGTATGTAGAGTACGTAGTGAGGAAGGGGAAACTTCTCTACACCTTATAAGTTGCTACGGAGCGTACGATAGTGGCTTACTGGCACAAAAGGTAGACTCCGAAAAACTCTTAAACATAAAGCCGAAGAAAATTGTAGACCTTTTAAAGGTCACAGGACTTCTATAGGATTAAGAAATTATTCTGAAGGCACAATAGGTTACTCGACCGCAGAGCAGGGAACCACCAGGGACTGCTTCATTGTAATAATAATAATAGTTATAATAATGTAGTAACTAGAAATCAGCGCTTTTTTGTATGTTACGTCAAGGGATATATTTAGCGTAGGGTAACATACATCTTCATATAGAAGGGGATCAGTACCATGGGCTACTGTAATCAAATACGGAATATAAGACAAACCAAATCTGGTACCCAACATGATTATAGTTTAAGACTTCACTATATTGTTTCAGGTTTAAACTTAATAAGAAGTTCTAGGCGCAAGGAGTAGAAAAATGTTTCATCATTTTCTCATCCCTCATGAAGGTACTTATATAAATATTGACGATAAAGAGGTGTCATTATTTCATTTGCGTACATGTATTTAATTGATACTTTATAGAATATCCCTTTATTTGTATTTGAGCGTTGTTAAAGTAATTGCATCCTTTCACTATTAATTAATAGATTAGAAAAATTATTAACCGAAAATTTCATTATATCGAAAATTAATGTTTTCCGAAATACAAGTGAACGCTACATTTTGTTTACGCACCATCTGTTTGAATAATTTATTCCCCAATTGAAATTGAATTGCCTTATTTTGAACGTAGCATCAATAGTCAATCTAACCGTAAGAGCTGTGCAGCAACTGATTACTCAAGAAAGTTTTACTTATTCATTATGTCAAATTCCTAAATAAACAATATTCAATTCGAGCTGACAAATTACTCGACACGTACACGAATAATCGACTGCGTAATTTCCTACGACAACTACAACGACTACTTATTAAAAAGCAACCACTTCATCCATCACCAATTTTCTCGAGGCGTCTGAGATCTAATCGCTGATTAATGATTGTATTGGTCTACATTGAACCGTTGCGAAATCTTAATAAAAAAAAATGTATGTACAGTACGTTTCTCACTTTAAGAAACAAGCTAGAAAGTTAAATAAGCCTTAGGTTGTAGCTTACATTAGTTCTTATACTTTTATATGTCTAGCTTATAGTAAAAATACAGATTGCTTTAGGTTAAATCCAATTACATGTTAATGGTATCTATAAATACTGGTTACTTAATGTAACTTGTTGCTATTATCACAAGATGTAACTATAAAAAGCATTTAAAACAATGATTGTGATAAATAACACATTACTTCCGGTTGAATAACATGAGATATAACTTTAGGCGTTTATGTTTTACTAATTGAACTTCTCTACGATAAGTGATGATTTCTACTCAGAATTGCAATGTTTGCGTTTTGTAGCGTATTTCTCAACATATATGCGTTATTCCGTTCTTTCATGCAAGTACGTATAATGTCATAAATTTTAAAATATATTTAATTAAAAGATATTATTTTTCATTGTAGATTCGGGTAACGCCTAGATGCTCTTTGGAAAGTTTAAATCGGAAAATTGCAATATATGACTTTTAGAAGAGATGATAAAATGAAAAGAAGCTAACCTCAAGACTTTAGCGTTTGCGTGCCCTCTCTATGCTAGCGCGTCACGTAAGAAATAAGTTCTTTTAAATGGCCGAACTTAAATTAACATCGAGTCGAGATAAAATTTATAATATTACAATACTTGAAAATATACGAGGGTAGTCTGAAAAGCTTTCAGCCTAACGCAGAAACAAGTTTTTTTTTGTCAAATTCAGTTTTATTCACTTTTTCATTCTTTCCATCGATACTACCATGTCGTCCAAATAGTTATTGGCATCTTGTTCTGCAAAATAGGTGCTTACGAATGTCGCTCGCTGCCAGTTTTCGGTCAATTCGGATCCCAATTCTTCCAATTTTGAAGACAGTCGATTATCACATTTCCATGGTTATCCCAAGCCGATTAAACAGTTTGGAACCGATTTACCTTTCGCAGTCCACTGTTTCGACCGTGCCTTCGCTTCCTGAATGTACTGGTTAGCTTTTTCATGGTCAAATCTTTCGAGATACACACGGCGTCTGATATCTTTCTTACCTTAATTCGAAGATCGTCTAGCATCATTTCGTGAACATTTTCGATTTTACCGGTAGCGGTTGCAGTAACAATTCTTGATTTGTTAATAACAGGAAATCTTTCATAACAATAAAATTAATAATAATAATAATAATTCCGCACACAAATGGGCATTTCTGAAAGCTTCAGCTAATTTGTTTACCAATATATATTATTGTTGCAACTAAAATTAGCCTTTCCACAAGAAGAAGTCTTCTGATCCGCCTTTCGAACTGGAACAAGTGCTTAGTAGTAAAAGATTCGGATTCTATAAGAACTTCTTAGCTGTTTTCGAGGTAGTTTTTTTCGATCATTTTTATTATTTCTCTTGACTTGTAGAAAGTTAATTGTGTAACTCTTATATTTGAAAAGAAAGATCCGTTTCTAACTATCCATTAGCGTCTTTTGCAATTTTAATTGTTTCTCAATCTTACCTTTAGATTCACAAATATGGTTTCTGTGTAAAGGTGTGCAATATTGTTTTGTCTACTAGTTAAATTTGAACTGAAATATGTTTCCTCGCAAATGCATTTACACTACTTCTGTCTACATCCTTCGCAAGAGAACCCATGAACGATCAGTTAGAGATTGTTCAATTCTACGTAATGTCTCCGTACTTCTTTTGTTCAACAGAATATACAAAATATTTTGACATATATGTATTCTCTGTGTTGTTACACTTGACCGATTGGAGATGTTCTTGAAGAATTGTAATCTGCGCCCCTCTGTTTACTCTCTTTTCCATGTTAGCTTTCCCTGGGCTTTGGTGCTTAATAGTCCTTCCAGATATATAAAACTTGTCAACATAGTTTTTCTGTTGTTTGGCATCTCCGCTAATTTTCGTGTGAAAGTTTTGTTTTTTCCGTTATTTATCTATATTTAATGTTATTCGTTTCCTTTATACATGTTTGAAAGGCTTTTCCGCAGAATAGTGATCGATTTTTAATAGTTCTTTATGCTTGTGTTCTATGTGCTTTTACGACCATAATGCAGGTATATCATCGAGCACTTCTTGTTCTTTGTTTAAGTTGAAGTGCAATTTCACTTCTGTAACTCGATAATTACGTTGATCTTTCACAGTTAAGTGTATACATACTTATGTACGCATCGTGATTTGGGTGTTGGTAATTAAGCTATTAGAAGTGTTTCTTTCAAGGATTTTAAAGCAAAATAATTACCGTTATTAATGTGTCAGCTGGAGGCAATATGAGCTGCTTTATCTGCTTTGTATCCGTGTCCATATTAACAATGAAACTATAAATTATGGCGCTTATAATAATTTGTTGGTAGTATGCTGGCTGTTTGTTCTTAGACGTGGTTATAAATTGCGTTCAACATGGGCAATTTTCTTATCTAAACTGTGTATCGCTATCTAATGTTTATACTTAAAGTTATTACATGTAACCATATATATTAAAAGAGCTTGAAGGCTTCAACGTTAGCAGAAGGGTAAAAGTAAATTATGACCAAGAAAACGAATCACCCTGAAATGATGCAATAATCGGTTGTTTTAGAAACTTGATCCAATTCGCTTATTGTAGCGTATAAAAGCTTTTATAATGCTGTACGCTTATTTATTAATTTCGTTTAAGTAAGAAATTCATTGCTACGACCATGTAATTACAGGTTAAGTAGAAATAAATATTCAACGAATATCGGCAATATCGTATAGGAAAGTGTGAGAAAATTACTTATTGCAAAATTGCAAAAAATATGACAGAACGTTAATCAATAATATTTATGACATTACGGATACATTTGTTATTGCGTTTGCTGTGTGACTGGAGCGATATTATACACTGCCATCACAAAGTATTGAATTAAAAAAAATTTATACATGTAGGTATATTGCGATTTCTTATTAAAAGATTTTAAAGTACTGTACAAAGGATACAACAAGTTAAGGTATAGGCTGCCCAACCTTCTGGATTTGTAAAATTGCGCCTGTTGTGTCGATAGTGGGAGAATATATCTCGAAAATACTTCTGGATATACGGGATGATCGAAAGGTAACAAACTAGGTAAGATCAAATTATATATACCCGAAATCTGTTGGAAATAGATATACAAGGTTATACTTTAAATTAAATTGAATAATAGGAAATTTATTGAAATCATGAACAGGTAAAATAAATATGAAAAGGTGCTAGTAATTGTGTGGTATCAGAAGATTAATAATTTAAGAAGGGTTACTTGTACGAGAGCTACTCACAATATTTTTAACAAATTCAAAGCAGACTGCTGTGTTCTAAATTCCCACAAAACAAGAAATAAAAATAAATCACGTTTTAATAGAACACATGAAACTGAATATTCTAAGTTGTGTAAAAGAACGGTCTGTAGGACCGCTTTTAAATATAGCTAGACATTTCAGTGTACAAAAAGTCATATAAAATATCAAACCGCCAAGAGCTCTTCGAGGAAGAGAAAGTAAAAAGAATGAAAACGTATAAATTTTAAATAAAATACCTTTTACTGATGAAGGTCAATTCTCAGAACATCCGGTTTGTATTGAAAAATACTAAATTTCTTTTCCATTAATCCAGTAGTTATTGGTCCTGTACAAATGCTCAAAACTTCACGTGAATGCAATGCCCACAAGAAGAAAATGTCTGGATTGGAATATTGAGTGGTAGTTTATTGGTTAATTTTGTTATTGACATAAACCATTCTACAGTTCTCTCTATGGCAAGACTACATTATTCCATCAGGATACTTTGATTAATTGTTAGAATAAATTTTTGCATTTTTCTTATTAAAAACATAGCCAAATTCTTCATGCTTTGTGTTGCCAGTACAAACATTATTTCCGTAATATTAAGAGTTTGGTAATAGATTTAGAAAGTTTCATGCATGCTGGTATGTTTAATTTTTCGGTACAAAAGAAATAAATTATAATAGATCCCGGCTAGAATTAGAGAAAATTCTGCAAAAATGATTCTCCTTCAATAATCTTTTTTAATTTAATAACCCATTGTTAGTAGTTAGTTTTCTTTTCCTTGTCAACCCTGTTTTCAAATATTCTCTTCCAATATTTTTTTCCATTCTTCTTATTTAGAAGAGTTCCTTTCTCATTTTGTCCTCTGTCCTATTCCTAACGAAGCACCGAATTAAAACTCCAACTAACTCTACTAAAGAATTACTTTCGTATGTGTTCAAATAAAAAAGTAAAAAAGATTCGCGACCGCTCAAATGTTTCGGCATATACAATCTTGAGCCGACGCAGTCGTTGAAAACACGTTTTATCAAAAAAACACCATAAAATATTTATGAACTGACTCAGTCCACTTCGTGCCACGAATAATCTCGTGTTGTAGATGCATCGGATAAATTATATATTCAATTAAATTGGATTTATGGCGACCACTCTGGCTGGTATGCGAAATATTCATTTGGAGCGCAGTAGGTCGTATCTCTAGCTGAACGAATTAGGTTCGTACGTTTCCTTTAGATGTCTCTGTCTCTCGCTTTTGCTTTTTGATAAAATGCAGGCATGTTTATGCAGGACACGTATATGTCGTTTATGTAATAATGGTAAACGTTTCGCAACGTTGCTCGTCTAACCAGAAGACCTGCATGAAATTATTTTTGTAGATTGTGTGTCTGTACTACACTTATTCTAGTTGCGGTTAACCACAGTTATCTTTAATCTAGATATGTTTGAAATTTGTTAGTTTACACCGTTAGATTTACGTATCCTGTTCGAAAAGTGTATCAATTACAACTACAATTTATTATTTGCCAAGCAAACGTAGAGATAAAATATTCCCGTCTGCGTGTATTAAGTACCAGTGAGTCACGTTACTTTAATGTACAAGTGTTTCCTACAGGTGTTGGCGGTCTTTTGTTGACTAACTCGATTAATTATATCACATAATACCATGGTTTATTACAAAATAATAATCTGTATTTTCTTTTGTAGTTGATGTATTGTACACGCCTTTTAGCAAAACATTGTGGTACTTTAGTATTTTACACTATTTACGCTTGTGTCTTTATATTACATTGTATAACCGATTTATTATATTAGTTTACCTAACAACAAATGTTGAAACAGCAACGAACAGATAAGCATTTTGGTGGATTCGCTGGTAAATAGTGTGCCAGCATGAACTTGGAGATTTTAATTTTACATTATTTGCAAACGTTATCACTTTGAGGGTCTGTATTTGACATACGTTATCTAGAAAGCTGTAACTCTCGAAGAACGCATAGAAGTTGTCCGAGTTTATTACGAAAATGCGTGTTCTGTTACTAACACTATTCCTTAACTTGTGTTGTTTTTGTTCGATATTATATGCCTAGTGATACAACAATTAAGGGTCCAATTGCAAAATTTGAGCGGACAGGTTCGGCTCTTGATATCAAGAGATCATTACGGTAACGTAGTTTAGTTGAAAATATTGCTAGGGCGAATGAAAGTATGATCGAGAATCTAAAGATCTCAATTTGTCATCGGTCACCGCAATTGGGCATTCCAGAATCGTCCCTGCAACGAATTATGATAAAAGACCTTCGTCTACATGCAATTTGCCCAATTGAATCTTAGAACAGTTGATAACGAATTTTGTGAACAAATAACAAATTCAGCAACGAAGGTCATTTTCACATCAGTGGCTGAGAAATGGAGAAATCACTGTATCCTCGTCGTGTAACCATTTGGTGTGGATTTTCGTCCCAGGGTGTGCTTGAGTCTTACTTTTTGAAAATGCGAAAACCAGTAACTGTTATTGTCAGACGTTGATTAACTTTTTATGGGATCTTCTGGAAGATATAAATCTCGGTTACCTTTTCTTGTAACAAAACGGCGCTACTTGCCACATTGCCTGAGAAACTGTAAATTTATTGCATGAAAAATTTCCTGGCTGTGTAATTTCCCGAAATGATGACATTGCTTTTTTAAAAATCAAGTACTTACATTTACTCAAACTACTAACTCCTAGTACTTAGTTAACGAACGACTACTATAAATCGAAAAAAAGTAAAATAGGTCTTAGTCTTCCGTGGCACTTATAAAGTCATCCTGCACCTTTGAGAAAAATGATATAAATTAAAGTACCTTCCAGATGCCAAATATTTCACTCTGCAGAAGGAAAAAACTTCAACAATAAGCGGTTGTTGTTATCTTTAGCTAGTATCTTTCAAAACTCTACTTTTGATATATCTCCTTTCCCCACATATGTGGCTATTAGTGAATTTGCAGCTTTTTGTGTTCAGTTTGTTTTTAAAAAGCTATACAATGCATTACACAACGCTTGAGTAGTTTTCTTATTTTTCAGTTTGTCCGAGCAATTATCTTAAACTAGAAATGGCATGAACACAATTTTAAATCAATACTGGATACTACCTTTTACATTCCTTAGAAGGAATTTATTTCCAATCTGATGGGAATGGTATTACTTCTTTTTTAAGGTATTGTAAAGAAACGACATACAGCAACATTTAAGATGATAATTTTATGTGAAGTATCTTATTATCAAAGATACGGGATGACTCACACACAACTGGAGAATATGTTATTTTTGTCGCATCCACAATCATGCCATGCAATAGGTTTTATCGTTCTGGTATATGACAAAAATCTGAACCTACGGAACAAGCAAAAGTATATAAAATAGCTAAACTAAGTATGTGTACAAATAGAATTCAATATGAGACCTTCCACTATCCTTACGAGACTCAATTTGTGCACTCTGTTTCCTACCGATAGATAAAAACCCGAGCGGCTTAACCAGCTTTTCTTATTATATACCGTGTCAAAAAATTGCAATTACATATTTTAAAAATTAGTAAATAATTTATTTTCTAAATTCACCATCATTCTGAGATTAACTGCAGACCGATTCTGCAGTTATGCTTATTGACGAAGCTATTAAAGATAAAGGTAGTTTCATCAGGAAAAAAAGTGTTTTAGGCGAGATTACACTGAGTAAAATTGGCGTAAAGTTACATACTTTTTACTGACAGTGTAAGATAATGTAATGTAACTATGCTATAGATGTAGACCTTAATTTACACTTGCTGTAACTCCAATATGTCCAAAAGAGGGAATTCGTGTGCTAAGTGTGTTGTAAGTAAAATAATTTTGACGTGTAAAACTCAAAAACTATGGAGTAATACCACTAAGAGTGAAACAATTTACACGTGATATGGGGAATTACAATTTAAATTTACATGAGATTAGGAGATTTACATAATCAATGTAATTATGAGGTGTAAATTTGGGGGTACTACGTGTAATTTTACTATTGGCAAGTAACATTTTGCAGACCTTATAATGTGCAAAATTATATCTTGAAGTGGACACTTTATACATTTATTGTGTATTATTAACATACAAGTGCGATAGTACATTCAGACTGTAGCATGGATTACATTCTAGATGCGTTAAAAACATACATGACACATGTATAATTACACTTTTACTTGGCCACAAATACCCAATGTGCGTTAACGTATTTTTACACAAATTTTTCTATTGGTTTAGGATAAGCATTGCACCTGTCCATCAGAATTTTATAAAAATCTGATCCTTTATGAAAATTATTTTCAACTAGACGAGTCTTGAAAGGACGAATCTTTATGCTCTTAAATAAATTTGCAACTTATAACATATACTGTAACTGTCGATGTGATCGATATTGAATTATTTTATAGGTCAGTTAGAATCCAAAGCTTTAGTACCACTGTGAGCTATTTTTTACGCTTCCCCATTCGTTGATTTTTTTAGGAATTTGCCAGTTTATTGCGGACCGATTAGAATAGGTTCGACTGAATAAATCACATGCTTTCTGTTCTGTTCTCAATTTTTTTCTTTTTCAATTAATGCTACCATTCTAATTCTTAGTCTTTGATTACTTATGAATAGAGAAAAGGGATGTGAAATTATGACTTTTTTGCACGGACTAGACAAGCTCGTGTTTTATCGACTCTCAGGCAAACCAGTAGGCAGCACGAACCCTTTCTTACGAGACGAATAGACACGAGTCTGTCTAGTTGCTGCAAAAAAGTAGTAATTTCACCAGCCTTGGGCATCTCTCATAAATAAAGGCTTGATAACTGTCTAACCGTCTACTGGTCATATGTTAATATCTAGCAGATTCCAAAAATAATTTCCATTTCTAAACTATTAATATGTGCAATTTTAGTTCTTTAAACATAAATCTATCATTTCAATAGATGAACCCATCAAACCCTATATCTTCAGGACTGCTAGAATCTTCAAAAATACAGAGTGTTCCATTTAAAATAAAGATTGTATTTTTTCTGACTCAGCCTGTATCGGTTTTGCACTTATGAGTAGAGATGACCAAGGCA